>VWZP01005979.1:1490121-1568761 GCA_013396995.1 Dicaeum eximium | reverse complement strand
TTTTGGTTTGTTGGGTTTTGGTTTTTTTTTTTTTTTGTTTTTTTTTTTTTTTGTTAGTTTTATCGTCACCTGCCATCCACTGCTGATGGAAGCCGTGAAACATTCATAGGACTTCTCTCCTTTTTCCTTTTTTTTCTTTTTCTGTATGGCATCCCTGGGAACCATGTCATCCCTGGGAAGGAAGATAAACTAAAGTTGTCTGACATTAGATCACTACATTTTGTTTACTTCCCAAATAACCACAAGACAAAGATGTTTTGTAGGTTTGTGCTGTAGATATCATTGCTGATGATTATTATCTACAGTGGAGTTTAGCCTCAAAGCTTAACTCAAAAGTTCTCTCAAGTCCTTATTGTGACTGGAATGTGATATTGAGGCTGTCTTAAAGATTGCAGGTTTAATTTTTTCATGTACACTCTAAATTGAGCTTTTTTGTCCATATGCACAGATGAAACTCAAAGTTTTGCATCTTGATTAGTCTTCTCTCTCATTCTTTTATTTCTCTGTTGTGGCAAATGACATTGTGTCATCTAGCTGGAGGTTTCTAGGAGAGTTAAAAATAATTACTCATTCATTGTTTTGATCATAAAACTTCTGGTTGTTTTTAAACTCTTTTTGCTGGCCACAGAATAAGAAGTGTGTCTCATCTTTCCAAACCTGTCCTCATCCCGCCGCTCAGTTGGGTCCGTTTCAAAGCCTCACGTTTGTAGGAGAGCTTCTTGCCATGTGTTTTTGTTTGCAGATAGAGGAACCTCTGTGCTGCTCTTCATGCTTGGGACAACTTCCTCATGGAGATGTGCAAAGCCTCCTTATCCACCCTCAAACTCTCTAAGAAGCATTACACAATTGTAATTGTACACTGAGCATAGCACAGAGAAGATTTTGTGCTGAGATTGTTTTGCTGTTCATTATTATGTAGGACTGAATTTGATGAGACCAAGATCCATGATTAGTGCTAGGAAGGCACTGCAGTAATGCTGCCATCAGTAAATCAATCCGTGTCTAGGCTGTGTCTATGAAAAATAAAACCATTGAAAAGAGAAGTTATTTGCCAAATGGCAGTGAGTGTCCTTTATTTCTTACCTCATATTTATTTATTTAGTAGACTAAAAAGAACAATAC
This sequence comes from Dicaeum eximium, assembly GCA_013396995.1. Classification (NCBI taxonomy): domain Eukaryota; kingdom Metazoa; phylum Chordata; class Aves; order Passeriformes; family Dicaeidae; genus Dicaeum; species Dicaeum eximium. The sequence continues at coordinate 1,567,639 of VWZP01005979.1, read as the reverse complement.
ACTTTTGGACTGAGGTTTGGTTCTTATTTGTAGGATATGAAAGCAATGTTTAATTCTGTGAAAGATATGTTAATAAACTGTTAACCCCTTCTGTATATGGTAATCCAGATGTCATTGATGTTCTCCAGTGCTGGAGGAGGTAGAGAAATTTGTAACTGTTCTCCAAGGGATTAAAAGTTTAAACTACAGCAGTTTTCTAAGCTGTAAGATACTTCACATCCTCTTTTGCTGATGATGACATACTTTCTTTTTTCTCTATGCTAAGCAATGTGTATCTACATCTTCCATTCAGGGTATATTTAGTATCACAGAGAAGCATAGTCTTTAGTCTTAATTACTTACATATAAATGAGAAAATATCGTGTAATTAATAGTAATTATAGCTCTGATACAAAGTAACTTCTGTAGATTACCTTCCATTTTTGTTACCTTATTTTTCCTTATAGATGGAATTGATGTTTTGTTTGTTTGGGTTTGTTTCCCTCATTCCTTTAAATTTGTGAACACTTGACTTCTGTAGCTGTGGGTAATCTATTGGGTTTGTATTCCAAAAATATCCATAGAGAGGCTGGTTGCTTTGAGCCAAGCAATGTTTCTGAACATGTTGACCAGGAAAGCCACATTAGAAACACATTTGTTTGGGACTGGACTCCTAGTCTTACTGTGGTAATAGGGTCAGTCCAAGTTGACTACATTTTAGGACAGCAACTCAGAAATTGAAGTCCATGAGCTGTTTTGATCACTAAAAGCTCTGGATGTAAGGGGGAGGCCCAGGACAACCAAAGTGTTCAGTTTTAAGTCAAAGTATAAAAACACTTTTCCTATGGCATGTTTGGCTCTTCAGTGTTTATAAAATGGTCTACACCAGCAAACTTCACAACAGCATGATTCTTAAGACAGGCTAATCTAAAGAGTATTTTTTCCCAGATCACAAATGGTAGGGAGAAGTGCTGTGAAGAGAATTTTAAAATAGTTTATATAAAGACACCTGGGAGAGCTTGAAAGGCACGGGTGAAACAAAATGTTTTCATTTAGTCTCTCAGCATTTACCTCCAAGTGGTCTATTGCCTTTGATCCAGTGTTTATGTAACTTACATACCTCCCATAGTATTTTCTTTTATGTTGGCATATTGTGATATCTTTGTTCAGGTTAACTGACTTCTTCTCTATGAAGAGCAAAGTCATGCACTTGGTGTTTCTTGGGGTGTTCATCAGTGTCCTAGAAAGTCTGAGAACTTGCTGGAAACATTACTTGTAGCCAATTGTGTCACATGTAATCTATGGTACAGAAAGTAGTGTCATGAAATCAGGGTAATTTATTAATTCGTATCTTGGCAGGAGAATGTGTCCCTTGCTGATATTTTGTCACTGCGGGATAGCTGTCTTACTGAGCAAGATATTTGGGCAATTTGCCTGGAGTGTTGCCATTCTTTGAAGAGCATTGCCCATTCTGCAATCTTCCAGACACTCTGCATCACTCCTGACACTTTGGCTTTTAACACCAATGGCAATGTATGCTTCATGGAACAGCTCAGTGGTGAGTATTTGTGTTTCCAGGCTGTTTGTTTTAGAACTGTGGAAACTCATAACGAGAAACTGCACTAAAACATTACATTCTATTTTTAAGACTTACAATAAAAATAAAAATAAAATAAAACTTATTTTGGAAGGGGTGTTTATATGTATGTGTAAAACTACATGTTCAGTTTTGTACTTGATGAAAAAAGGCTATTCTGAATTTTCTTAGAAAATTCCTCCTAGTTATTTTAAGACTTATCCAGGTGATAAATCTTCTTTATGTCCATTTTAAACACACAGATTGTGTGCCTGTGTGCTCAAGTCTCTACCTTTTTAAAGCATGTCCTTCACCTCTTACAGATCTCCTGATTTCATGGTATGTTCTATTTCTAGAGAAGTCTGATATTCAATGTATCTTGGTGATTGTGGCCATAAAAATGGAACAATGGTATTGCATATATGCTATTAAAAACGAAAGTTCTCTCAAATAAAGGCCTTGTGGTTTTTTAAAGCTCTCTATTGAATAAAAAAGTATTCTTTTTTAAAGTAATGATTTCCAGACTTGCCAAGTATTAGGACTGATTGAGAAATTAATTTTAATATGTTTAAAACCAGTATGTAGTAGCATGGAAGATGTTCAGGTATCATAGCAGACAAACAGCGAGATGCTTGACTGTAAAGAAACTTTTTGTTTCAGCTTAGACAAAAAAGCATGTAATGGTTGCTGTTCCTTTCTCACGTGATGGATCTCAAGATGATAGGGCTTAAGCCTCTTAATGATTTTACAGAAGAAGAGTAAAGAAAACCAAACAGTTCTTACTCTGTGGTACTTTTAAAATTATGTTGGCTCATAACTAGGAGGGCCATTCTAGTCTAGATACACGCTAGTCAAGTTTTTGTTGTGATTTCTTTAACCTAATTTATTTTTAAATCTCTGCCAAGTGTTTAATCTTTTAGGAAAAATCTAGATCACAGTATTTAGAAAAAATACTAGAATAAAAATGAGGTAAGGTAAGATAGTCTTTCATATGAACAGAACATCATAAAATATAATTACTAAAGATGAAAATATACCTTCATAGTTGTTGTGATTTTTTTTTTTTCTTAAATTCCTTAAACAGACATGAGACAACTTTTTGTTCCCTATTAATAGGATAAGGTGGAATCAATTTCCTTTAAGGAGCTTGTCATACCTTGAAATTAAAAAAATAAAAAGAAGCTGGCTTTGTATAGGCCAAGGGTATATGAAAGACTTGTTGAAGAGCATAAATCTAGTGGATGAAAAATGCCCCTCAACGAAGATCTTTGCTTGTAGCTGGGATAGAGAAAAATCAATTTCTTCTTAAATGTTTTAGTCTAATTGAATAGCTGGCAAACAGTTGATCCAGGAACGCTGTATTCATGTACTTAAAATATGGGATAACAAATTCCCGTGCAAAGCAAATGTACAAAGATTTAGTTCCCTGAACTTGTTAGTCTTTAAGGAAAACACTTTTCATTAGTTCTATTTAAAGAAAGGTGTGTTTTCCATAGGAATACAAAAAAGTTACACCTGTGTCTTTGGCTCTTTCTCTCAGATTTTGTTACTGTTTGGTTAAAATATAGTTTGTTAGGTAGGCACTGGAGGAGGTTGTCCTTTTTGCTGCCCTGCAGTTGTTGCCTATGGATTTATTCTTCCAGAAGAAAATGATAACCTCTGGATTTGCTTTCCAGTGAGAGAAAATAACAGCCTGTCATCTCTGCTTTAGCAGCAAGTTCTGCTTCTTGCAGCTTCTGTGGTGCTAAAGTGACAAACATTCAATAGGATGTTCTGCCAAGGGGTCTGATACCTTCTTGTCTCTTCAGATCACACAAATTCTCATTGTAAATATTATATTAAAAGAATACAGTGAGCTGTACCAGTGATAAGTTAAATACTCGTACAGCCTTTAAAGTGTTCTATGGAAAGAAAGGGAAAAGGTAGTGGGGTGATGAAAAATAGCAGTAGTCTGCAGGTGGTGGAGAGGGGAGAACAAAACATCTGTCCATTAGTTCCCTTCCCCTCCTGCCTCCTCCACCCACCACCAAAATCAGGAGAAAATGTGGTGGTGGGTAAGGAATGCAAAATTAGTTTCACAACCTTCTTTTTCAATGGGAAAGTACATTTGGGAATGTCCTAAGGAGCTGTAACTCAGTTACTGGCATCAGCTAGTCAGCCATGCCACATAGCTGCAATGTATGAATATGTAAAAAAAGTCCTCTCTAGTAGTCTGTTCTATATAACTGGGTTTAATAAAAACCTTGCATTTCACTTCTAAAGTACAGGCACAAAAGTTCTATTAAAGCTAAAGTTATGATGATTATACTGTGCCTCTGAACATCCTTTTTTTTCTTATTGTTGAGAAGGGAAGCACACCATTTTTGGGTGTAAATCATCTCAATCATCTTGACTTCCCAGAAGGATAGATTAGGTGAGTTGGATGTGTATGTGAGAGTAGGTTTTTTTAGTTGGCTCCTGTTGAATTCCTTGATGTTCTCTCCTGGGTTTATGTGACATAAGTGCAGTGTGATATTTTGTACCTGCTCAGATGCAGAAACAGCAGCAGTCTCTCCTAAGATGTTCTTTTCTTTCCACCTCCTGACTCAGAATTGGCTGCTGCAGTGGTTCAGCTCTCTGCTCAGCAGCACGTGTGTGGGGAATTTACTTGCTCTACTCTTTTATCATAAGTAAAACAAGCTAAGCAGAAAGGTCAGAGTTGTAAGCTGGCCTGAAGATGAAGAAGCAATTAGCTGTTCAGACTGGCTTTGCTGCTTGAACCCTTATCACCCAGGTCTGTAGTGGAAAATAGTGAGTGGAAGTGTCCAATTAATCAAATCAAACCTCTAAGCCACAGCTGAGCCACACCAGCATAGCTGATAACTGGGTCCAAACATAAATGCCTGAAGGCAAGAAGTGGTTAGACATGTTAAATGTATTTCTTTGTGGCTGTTTAATCTGCTTTGTTTCTTAGTAGGGAAGTTGTGATACCTTCTTGGAGAAAGTTTGAAAACAACACTTTATTTTACTTCCAGTACTATAAACATGGATAACAAGTGCTTTGTACATTGGATTGGAGTGAACCAAAATACCACTATAAAAAGTTTTTTTTTATCAGATAGTGTATCATTAAATATGTATAGTCAGGTTGGTTTGTGGCTTTTTTAAACAGGACTACTAATTTCTAATCTAGCATGTTTCCTTTTGTTTTCAAAGATGATCCAGAAGGTGCCTTTGTTCCACCAGAATTTGATATCACCGGTAACACTTTTGAGGCAAGTTCATAAATTTATCTGTAAAGTAGAGGGGGAGGTTAATAGTTTCAGTACCTCTGGCAATACCAAATGCTCAGCATTCTCAGTATATAATTTTAGAACTTGTAAAGATTGTGAGTAGTAAATGGTGCTGTTTAGATATGTTTTGTGAAAATAAAAAGTAAACTTAAAATGCCATATTAATTTTTGGCATAAACATTTGTTCACTAACTGTTAAAATGTGAGAACCCATTTTGGCTGAATAATGTGTTATGCTATACCACAGCTGGCCTAGATTATGTTCACTGGTATCCTTCACTGGTTACACTGGCTTGTCTGGGGACTAGCCATGAACTTTTATGACTAAATGTAAAATTTGTTTGCTATCCAATAAAATAATTCAGGGAAGGGTAATCAGCAATTTTATCTTTGATTTAATGAAGAAACAGATTACTGTCTGTTGCTTTGCAATGCACAAATGCTCTACATTGTTAAATTGAATTAGATTTAAATTGTTTATACTAATTCATTAGCCTACCAAGTCAACCATCTCATTGCATGCTACAGGAGCACTTGCTTGCTTAATACCCTTTTCCTTAATACAGTATTTTTTCTGGCATGTATTCTTAGGTAATTCAAATGCTTTAATTAGCAACACATTTAATTCAAGGTATATTTAAAAAAATCTGGTTCTTTATAGTTCAAAACAAATATCTTTTGCTTTTCAGAGTTATAGCCTTCATGTTTATAGTTCTCTGTTTCTTGAGAGAAATGGGGAGAGGTGGGAAGGAGGAGGAGGAGAAGTGAACCTTGGAAGTGTGAAGTACCACATGTTAAATAAGGCAGGAAGGGTGGTAGAATAGAATATGAAATAGTGCAGTCTTTGAAGGTTAAAGAGGCAAAATTTCAGTTGTTGCTATTCTTTATTAATTTATCTACACAGGCCAGCAGATCTCTAGTGATTTTGTGCTCACTCTCCTCCTCATCCCCATGATGGTTTTTGGGGAGTCTTTATTTGTGGACAAGGGTTGTTAGGAGGTGGCCTGCATTGCCTGTGAACTTGGCAACTGTAGAAGCCTTTATGTTGAGATGTAGTTGAAGAAAATGAGACCCAAAGGTGACTGGTTTTTGTTTATTTTTGTTGTGCTTCTGAAGCCATACTTAAGATTTTACATAAATATGTTCTTCATCCCTTAACAAGCTTCCAAGACTGGACACAGAAGTGCTTACAAGATTTGCAGAATTATTTCCCTCTTTGCCCAGCTGATTTCCCCCAATCCTTTCTTCTTGTCTAGAAGTTGCTGAACTTGTCTGCATAAAGTAAACAGATACACTGAAAGAGTTTCAAAGACCAAGGAGATGGAACAAGTTGAAATAGGAATTTGGGAAGACTATGGTAATACTAAGTGACCTGAAATTTTAGTTCCATCTGATAGACAAAGCTACTGTATTCCTTTTGGATAAAACACATCTGTGTACAGATTTGTTGTTTAACTCTTCTCTTTCAGCAGCATGCCCAGGCCTGTTAAGCCCAGTGAATCCCAATACCAAGCACAGCACAATCAATTAAACAGTCAGTGAAAGCTGTTTGAGTCAGGAGTGGCACTGAACATTGACCCTTTTACTCCTTGTGCAAAGGTCAGTGAAGATACATGAAGGTGGAAGGAAGTTGACATGCTCTGCCTTGTCTCTTGTGACGTGGGCTGAGTGCACTGATTTCTGTACGTTGCTGCTATTTCTTTGTCTAGCAAGTTGGGAAACCTTCCAAAGCAGGGAGAGCAGTGCTATGACAGTGTCCTGTTGCCTCAGCTGTTTTTCACTGACCACCCTAGAGCAATACACAAGGCAGAAAAGCAAGGGCTTGCCCCTGCATGAAGGCAGAAATATATTGTTTTACTCTGGGATTTGTGTGCATTTGGTCAGCCATCTATGAGATTCAGACTATTTGTGGATCTTTACATCCTACCATTTGTAGAGTTTGGTTGAATCAAGTGCTTTAGTATGAGACCAGCTTCTGCCAAGGATCCTATGCTTGGTTTTACTTTTGCAGATTCCAAGACCTGGAGTAGGTTAGTGCTTATGTACTTGTTTCAAGGGTTTTGATGTGAAACCCTTGGAAACTGTAATGTTTCCAAGTTGGCTATTTCCTTCTTGGTGTTAATATTTCAAGTTCTTCTCTTTTTCTAAAAGCATTGAGACTTCTGCCTGTCTCCTTACCCCTATTGTAACCTTTTGCTATTGCAATAGCAGGATAGTAGTGCTTTATATACATCTCCTGGCCCATTGTGCTTTCTCAGTGTTATGAAGTTCTTTGATTACAATAAGCTGCCCTTTATACAGGGGTGCCAAATCTCTTGTATTACTGCTTGCTCCTTCCTTGGTGATGACCTGACTTGGTGGTTCTTTGTTGGAGTGTTTTTGTAGCTGCTTGGTCTACTTTGTTTAGAACAATGGCAAGTACTGTTTGTATTGAAACTGTCTGATTTCAGTGTAAAGAGAAAAAAAATAGTTTTGGGACTACTGTTTATGTTCAGGATTATCTTTGCTGGCTATTACTCCAGTGTCAAAGCTCAGCTGATTTAAAATAGTTATGTCAGCCAAGGTTTTGCTTGATTTGAGTGCAACCTATTTTGTGGCTTCTAAAATGGATGCACACAATGAGATTTGTATGGCTACTGGATGGCTTCTTCCTCTTTAAACTCCTTTTTAAAAAATCCTTCAATTAAAGCTACAGTTATTTCAACAAGAGATGTTTTGTTTCCTGCTTGGTGAATTACTGATCCAGACCTCTAATGGTATTGTGACTCCAGCCTAATTAGTTGCTAAACTTAGCTGGCACTCACAAGCACACAAGGGTAATAGACACAGGAAACAAATTGAAATGCATTACTGTTCTGGTGTCTGAAACAACACTATTAAAGATATCAGTTTCTAGTTGGAATTTCAAATAGCAAGAGATCTAAAGCTTTGTCCAAATGACAATGCACAAGACTGAAAAGTAATTGATTTCATGTGGTTGGTTTTAGCCTTGTGCCTTCTTTCTTGACCTGCTCTCCATTTGTTAAGTAGGAATAATAGCATCAGCTTCAGTTACTGTTGAGAGTTGGAAGGTGAAAAGTAGCCTTTCAATTTCAGTACCAGATGTAAAATAGACTTTTAAAAGAGAAACATGGTTAATTAGCTGTGAAAGGGGCTTGTCTACTGACAGTGAAGTGGAGCTGAACTTTCCATGGTGACTTTAGTGCTGCCACAGCACGATCCTGTGGGCATGGAGGAAGGATTGCAGTTTCTGAGCATCTGAAGAGACTGAGTTGCTAAGTGGTTGGAGGGCATTGAGTGGGCCAGTCCTGGTACGTTCTCCTCTTCCAGGTGTTTGCATGGTTGCAGTACAAGGGCAGAAAGGCAGCTAAGCAGGTACTGCTGGGCTCTAGGACAGCACTGAACTAAAACACAGAATCTCTTCCCTATCTGTTAATGTCAATCTTTTTTCCTCTAACTGTGCTATCTCCTTACAGATTCCATGACCATTGTGCTCTAGTAAATGCACTGTTAAGAATTGGTGCTGTAAGGAGAGAGAGAAAGAGAGAATAGGAGTTACACTTTAGAGTTATGATCCATACTGTAACTGCCAAGAAAAGGTGAATTTCTGTACCATACACTTATTATCATTTGCACTTCTTTTCTTAGTGCAGATACAGGCATGTGATGTAACTGTGCTCTGTAAGTTTTCAGGTGACTGAGGCTGTCACTTGCCTGCATTGATGGAAATACCTCAGTGTCTGCTTTTCCTCTAAGCTGGAAGTTGTGCCTGAATTTGCTGTTGCAAGTATTGGCCACGTCTTTGTTCTCACTGAATCTTGAGCTAGATCAATCTCTTCAGTTGAGACATCTGGACTATAAAGACTAGCATCTAATGTTATCATTTTCTACTCATCATGCTGTAGAGAACAGCAAAGAATGTGCATTTTTCTTGAAAGCAGGAAGAGACTGAGATGCAAAAATATGTATTTGAGGCTTCTTTTAAAATTTGCCCTACTTTTGTCTTCTGAATAGAAAGAACTTTAGCCTTTTTCCTGATGAAAATGGTTCCTATTTCATTTTCCTGCCCTGAGCAGTACAGTGTTAGACTTGTGAAATTTGACCAATGGGAGGCTCAACATGAATAGTTAAATATTGTTGAGTTCATTAATAGCCTTACTTCTCTCACTACAATACAAGATTGCCTCAGGTTAAAAACATTGGCTGTCTCAAACCAGTTTCAAATAGCTATTTGTCTGCATCACAAAACTGCCATTGAGTCTCACACAGAGGTTCATTGATGTGGAACACCACATTTCTAAGATATGAGCTTTCAGTGAGATGAAGGACCGATGTCCACCATGTGTGAGCTTGCATTTATAATCTTTTAATAATGTGACTATTCAGTTTTGCTTGTTCTGGTGAACCTTTGTAATAGAAATCAGAGAATTTTCACTCTTGTCTGTTTTTTTTTTTTTAATCTAAAGGAGATTGGATGATACTTCTGTTAATGACTTATTTCATTATTTGGAGGTGATAAGATGCAGTAGTTCAGGAGCCTCAGTGTGCGGCAGGATTAAAACCTTCCGAAATTAAAAGAACTGAAAAAGTGATACAGAGTTAAATACTGCCTTGAAGAGGAGGAGGAAATAGGGGTTAGTGAAGGGGAACAAAGTGAAGTTCACGTTGCCTCTTTTTCTCATCTAGAGCTTGTTCTTGCTTTTATCTATCAGGACAGGAGTGGGGTGTGCTGATCTCTCACCTGTGAGAGAATCACAACTGGAAAAGGCTGAATGCTGTCGCTGTCTTTGTTAGACTGTCATGACTGTCAACTTGCAGTTCTCAGTGGGCTGTAATTGATTTATATTATACCAAAAAAAGTCCAAGTATTTCAGCAACCTTAAAAATAAACAAATGTACACAAAGTGGTAGAACTCCTGCAGATAGAAAAGATACAAAATGTTATTACATTGTTTTAGAATACTAAATTATTAAGATTCATATCGCTTATTCCTATGAAATGTGACAAGGCAGTTGGAGTGATAAATGCAATATACGTACAAATACTTTATGTACATATAAATATATGGGTTGAAGTGTCAAATGAAGCATAATGTTCTGCAGAATAGATAAAGAAAGGTTATGTGTGTGTGTGTATATAAATATGTCTATGTCAGGCCTACTGAAGAAAACTGAGCAGACAGTTTCATGCTGCAGTATTTCTCAATAGCTGATCATTACTAACCTAGTGCTCATGTCTCAGCTGTTGGTCCTTCTCTGAATGTGAAAGCCTTCATCTTTCTCCCAAATCCAAACAGCAGACAGTATAAAGAAAGTCTTGCCTTTGTGACTTTGCTAGTCTTTTAAAGCAGTAGCTTTGAATACTATGAGATTATCTCTCTTGTTCTATTTTTCTTTAGCTCTCAGTGCAGGATGAAAAAAGAAAACTTTTATGTGTTCTCCTAGAGGGGTCTTTGGTTTTGTGTTTATCTGACGGGGGAAGCAAGTCTTTTGAAACACCTAGTGCCTTTTTTCTTCAGTTCTGTTTCCCTTAATTTCATGTAGCCTCCCCTTGAGACTAATTCTGTCTAACAGCAGCAAGGCTTGTCATCAGCAAATGGTAACTTATCTCCTCCTGTAGTCTAAACCATTCGATCTTCAGAGCATTATTTAAAGCTGTCTTTTCCTTCAGTGACAAAAATAAATTACTTTTATATGGTTACCTCTGCCTCTACTGTGCTATAGAAGAGAAAATGGAATCTTCCTGTTCTTGCCTTTACATCACCGTCGCAGTTGAGGTCCATTTCAGGAACTTAGGACTGAGCAAACACCCTTTAGATGCTTTACACAAAGTTAACAAAAGGAAGAATGAGGCCAATGGATTTTTTTTTTTTACATCAGGTTTTTTTTTTCATTTAATGCCTAGGCTATCTTAAAGTTTATAATTTGGTTACCTCAAAAACATATAGCTTGTTGCTTAGTCCTGAAATTGGGGGTTGCAAAGTTGTCATATTGGTCTGCTAGCAAACTTTTTAAGCATATTACCAGTATTTCTACAGTTTTGCCCCTAAATCTGAAACAAATTTCCAGAGTGACTTATTTTTATTGGAAATAGTCTGTCTCCTAGGCAAAAAAATGTTGTTAGAAGAAAAATGACTGTATAGGTAACCTGGTCAATGAAAACATATAGAATTTTAGGTTTCTTCCTTATTTGGCTACAAGATTGCTATAAGAAAACATTATTAAAGTTAAGTTATATAATTTTCCCCCTAAGATTTCTGAAGATTATGCCCTGATGTACAAAAGAATTTTTAAATTATCTTATTTAAGAATTTTTGTTTGGAAAAGATTAGGAGTGAAGAGAGGAATTTCTGTTCTCTCTTAAAACAGGTGGTTTTTGTTGCTGAAACTTACTTTTTTTGAAGCTTGAAGGGTTGTGTTGGATAAATTTGTGGATAGTCTCCATCATGGGCAAAAAACTATGGAAAAGAGAAGAGATTGTTTTCTCCTGTTACACATGCACAGTGTCATAAATCTCTGGCCTTTTTAATGCTAATGATGTACAGATGTTTTGGATCAGTTGTTTGTCTCCAGCCTCTTCCATGTAAACTCTTCTCATTAGCACTGATACTTTCTCAGCTATGGATGGAGATGTCTTCTTTAGTCCTCATATCATTATCTGTGGGTTTCTGGTGCTGCCCTTTCAAACTCATTTCTTTGATGGATCCATCATCATACTGGTCTTGCTTGCAGAACTTCATTTTCTCTGGTACGTTCCACTATTTCCATAATTTACTCCTTAGAATGGTTAACAATGCTGTTGAAATGTAAGCCTGAACCCTTAAAAGCAACATGGAATTATTCCTTGTCATTGCTTTTTATCAAAAGATTCCTCTTTCATTAATTTTATGTATGTTTTATATGGATATTCAGGTCACTAAAATATCCATGATCATTGATACTCTGGATCTGGATAATATATATTCCCTGAAACAATGGCAATTAATTTTTACCATTTGCACAAACTGAAAATAGAGCCATTTCACCAGTGTATGAGAACATTCATAAATACCACTGTTTCTGAAAGGTTTAGGAAATCATTGACCTAGAAGTAGATGGTAGATCTGTCTTCCTAATCTCCAGATAGTTCCATACTATGACTAACATTGTATTTGCCATAAAATAAAAAAAAAATCCTACACAGTTGAGTGAAGACAGAGCCAGTCTGCTCAGCATGCATATAACTGTTCCTCAGGCTTCCTTGTTTCTATGCCTACAGGGAATAAGTTGTGTTATCTTAATTAGGTGATAAATGAATTACCTATGGCAAGTAACTTAAAAGTAAGGAGGTTAATGGCTGATAAATCATAAGGAGAGCTGTGACACATGAAACTCCGCTTCAAAAGGAGTTTTTAAAAAATACCATTGTTCAAGAAGCTGTAAAGATAAATATGAGTAACTTTTGCCATCTAAACCTCTGAGGTCTTCAGCAGTTTGGGGTTTTTTTTGCAGTATTCTTCCTTACCTGTCATAATTATACTTATTTAGTCATGCAGGAGAGGAGTCAATTGGTGTGCTACTCATCCGTGTTGGGGTGCCTGATCTGCGTGATTAAGGGAGCCTAAAAGTGGGATGGAAGTGGAAGAAACCTGTTCTTAATTTGTTTCTTCACTCTGCAAATACATAAGTGATTTCCTGCAAATAGCATGGTTTAAATATGCTCAAGATTCTGGGCATGTTCATGTGACTTCCGAGAGGTAAATGAATCTTTACCAAGGTAACAGTCAGTGGCTTAAGATGTGTCTGTCTTCAGTACAGTAGTTAAAGTAACAACAGCTTTTTGAAACTGTATTGAGGTCCATTTGAAAAATTTGAATTCTTTTTTCTTAATTTCTGGGTGTATCTCTGAATTTCTTTTCAAAGTGATTACTACTATAAATGCTGGCAAATTACTCTATGACAACAATCAACAGAGTCATGTAAGAAAGCCAAAATCTATTGCTGTTAAAACAATATTTGCAGGTAGCACAGAGACTGTTGCAAATGTATCTTACGATTTTTTTTAAAATCTCCTGTCAAAGAAGACCTGAAAAGAAACCTCTGAGGTTAGTCAAAAAGTATGAAAAAAAACTTACAAAAGAATGAAAACCTGATATTTTTCAAATCTCTCAAAACACAGAAGTGCTAGCCAAAGTCTACAATGTTTGTAAATGAATAAGATACAAAAGAGTCTTTCAAAGAAAGCTATAGCCAAAAAGCTGTATAATTTTTTGAACATGTCTTAATCTTGTAGGACCTTCAGTAGGTTCATACATTGCAGCTCTTCTTTATGGAGAATTATCACAAATTTGGCTCAATTAAGAGTGTCAGAATAGACCAGTGACCAACCTGACAAAATTAGCAGTGACATAAATTTCTGGGACCAGATGGTGAAACAGCATTCATAAAAGAAACAATTACTTCAAGTAATACTCTTTAGCCTGGAAGACAATTCCCTGAGGGAGAAGATCTGCTAGAAATCGGTGATGTGTGCTGTGGCAGCAGCCATGGAGTGAGTGTCAGCTCTCAGAAATGAAGAGGTGAGTGGAAACAATGAGGTGTAAATGGATGGATTCAAACAAAATACTGCCTTTTTATGGTGTAAAATATGGAAATAGTTGCTGCAAAGCATAGATGCAAAAAGGTTGCATGTAGCTAACACTTAGACAAATTAATGGAAATAAAAAAGTTGGCATGAACTGTTACAAACAAGAAGCCTGCAACTATAAAACTGAGATTAGCTGATGTCCCAAGTAGTGTTTCTCAGTTCAAACTGGGTGATACAAATAGAGGTCACCAGCAACCAGAACTAGTAAAATGCAGGGACTAGGTAAGAAAACCTTGCTTGTGTCTTGTGATACAAACTGATGACCTGATGTTTGCCTAGCAACATACACAGACTTGAAAGCTTTCACTTGCTTTTGTTAGGTTAGTTAAAAGACAATTTGAGAGTTAAAATACCTGCAAACTTTGGCCGTGAGAAAATCTGACCTGTAGATGCATTTCGGGCCCCATTTTTTTTAGAAGTCTTTTGGGGAACAAGTTTTTTCAGACAAAGGTAACTGTAGTTAGAAGGGACAAACTGCATATTCCAGTATTTGTTAACAACTTCAAGCTAGACTTGTATGTTTTGTGAATAGTCTACAGTGGCTGAGCACTTCTAGCACACTCTGTAGACTAATTATCAAGGTGTCCAGAGTGCCAAATGAACATAAAGCTAATATTTAATACACCATCTTCCAGTAATTACAATTATGCAGAAAGGCATTTAGTCCATTTGTAATAAAGGAAATTATTGAAAATAATAGACCTATTTGCCTTTCATTTTCTCACTGAGGAATATTGCTGTCTTTCTTTTGCATACAAATAGAGCATTTTAGAGTGACTACATAGAAAAATGAGATAGGCAAATATTAAATGTTTTCTCCCAGTAGTAATTTTCTCAAGCATTACCTTGATGAATTTCTTTATAAAACTTTGAGGTTTAAAATCACACTGAAGCTTTCTATTATGGAACCCTTAAATGCTTTCAATTGTGAAAGGGTGGAAGTATCTGTGCAATCTCAATTTTAAAGAAAAGAGAAGAATACGCAAAGTAAAATAAGGGTCAGATAAGAATGTCAAAACCAATTACACAATTTCTGTAACTTTTCATTTAGTCAGAAATGTTTTTCAGGAAGTATTAGTTGTATTATTGTCTTTTTCAGTTCTTTGGAAGACCTACAATTCTGAACTTAGTGAAATCTCAATACAGAATATAAATGCCCATTATTCATAATAGCTACATGCTTTGCAGTCACTATTCAAAAGCTTTTTTGTCAGCTTTTTCCTGTAGTGTTTGTCTGCAAATGTGAGTTTCTGGAGAAGTTCAGTTCTTTAGCCCTGTCAAGCAGTAACACAACAATGCCTCTGTCACACTCTCTGTAGACTTGGGGCTTTTACTTCCTCTCCTGCTCTTTTGATTGGCAGATTTTAAAACTAGAGCAGATCATTACTGTTCTTTGATTTCACTTCTAGTAGTGTTGAATGATTATAAAATGGCATGCAGCAAGGAAAGTAACTTTTGATTAGAACTTGCAGAAGCCTTTTGGAATGTATTTCAATCATGATATAAAATTAAAACACGATGGCAGAAACTTTTCTGTCCCTTGGTAAGTGCTTCCAGTGCTTAGCCTGATCCTTTTAAAAAAATGTAGTATCTTCACCTGTTGAATACCTTTTTAGGGTTTTTGTCTTCTTATGCCTTTGTGTCTTGGAAACCACTCCAGTAGTTAAAGTTATTTTGATTTGAAGCTACTTGTACGATCATGACCTTCAAATTTTTCTCTGAAATACGTGAGTTCCCTTGTTTCAGCATGTTGCTGAAAGAACAACTTTTATTATCTCAAATCATAATTACTCTCTTCAAACATATTTTTTTTGTGTTGCCATTGGGCTTCTTTAAGGGCACATTATTTCCATAATGGCCTTCCCAGCAATGCATACCATAATGGTTTATCTACAGTTCATGTTATATTTGCTGGCTTTGGGCTAAGAGGATCTGTACTCTCTAGGACCAAGTCTGGAGAGCTGGTTTTCTAATGTGACTTCCTCCCTTTCCTCCTATCCTTTTTGAAGCTGACACTGTGGGGCAGTGTTGCCGGCATGGTCTATATATTTTTGTAACAAGTGACATTTAGTCTTTAATACCTGAGCCTCCTTAGGAATTTTGAAGAGATTGCTTTGGTTAGTTTGGTTTTGCTTTTGGATTTCTCTGGAAATGCATACTACTTATCAGCTATTAAATTATTACCCTGTAATTAAAAGTGCTTATAATTCAAAAAGCTTTTCTCCTAATCGACATTTAAAACAAATGGGTGTGAGGGGTTTCCTGGGGGAGAGTGTTTTGTTGGATTTTGGGTTTGTTTCTTTTTGTGGTAGTGGTTTTGTTTGGTTTTTTCTCAGAAATTAAGGAAAAAAGCCCTCTTAATTATTTAGTAAAATTCCTAACGGCCAATTCAGTCCCAATTCCAGTTGGCCAGAAGAAAAGTTTTTTGCCACTGCTTCTTATTTGTTACTCTTCATAGAGCAGACTGAAAAGTCTTTAGCTTGCTTGTGAGATTGTTTTCATCGAAAGCAGTCACTTCTAGTAAGCATTAGGTATTTTATACCTAAGAATTTGCTTTATTTATTGCATATATCCATCTTGCTCTTCTTTCCCAGGAAGTGAATGTTTTTTTTCTTCCTAAGCCCAGCTGTGCAGTTAAGTAGAAGCATTTTGATGCATTAACTTGGGGAACGCCCCACCTAGTGGATGATCAGCTAATTTTCTCATTGCTCCAGTTCAGGCAGATTTAAGATTACATTGGATTACCTTAAATATTACCTGTGTTTACTGCCAGCAGAGGAAATGGATTAAATAGCTGGATTTTCTTTCCCCTTTTACTTGTGGGGTGACAGTGGTGGTGTCTGGGGAGGTGGGAGAGGGGAAAGGTAAAAGGGAGATTTACATGAAAGAAAGTTTCAAGTCGAAAAAGGTGTCCACATTCCCTGTAAATGTCTAACACAGGAATTAGTTACAAGCTATGGTGCTTGAAATGGCCATCTGCAAAACTAGTGTTCCTACATGTCAGAGGAAAGGAAGTACCTTAACAGAGCAACTTTTTGTGTGTTGGGGAAAAAAGATCTTATTTCAGTTTGAGACTGGCCTTTCTCTTGTACAAGAAAAGACACAGCGAACTTCATTAAAATAGAACAGTAAAATGGACTTGAAGCCTGTCTGCTGCATCTGCTTACCTCTTCTGCTTAATGAGGAAGTTGTGTAACAGTGGAGAATTTGAGGCTGAAATTGCTGCTTTGGAAAAAACTTTATCTTTTCTATCTAGATCAGATGGCATATAGTCTGCTTTTCTGATGCTTGTCCTAAGCTTCATGTGTCCCAAAAATAAATCAAGGCTTCAGAGCCAGCAGCCAGCACTGGTTTATATGTTCTTGGTTTGGGGATGGCATGGAGGGGAGAGGGAAGAGAAGAACTGTCCAATCTCACACACACAGCTCTTCCTGATAGGTGGTGTTACACTTCCCTTCAGGAGGTGTCCTGCCTCACTAGAAAGTAAATCTACAAGCATACCTGTGGAAAAAGTACAATTTGTACAATTTAGAGACAAAAACACACCTTAATGATAAACTTAGGGGTGGGTAGAGGAAGGAAATTACTTTTGACCTTCGAGTCAGTCTTCTTTCTAAGATAAGAGATGGTAAAGAGATGGTAAAGTATGTAGCAAAGGCATTGAAACCAGTTCAGTGTACAAGTACAGTCATTATTTTATTTATGTATGTATCTATAAACCTCAGAGGGCAGTGTTCAGTGCATTTGAATTCTTGCCTCTGCTGCATCACCATTGAAATGTTTATCCAAACTTGCACTTACATTTGCTTATAAATTTTACACATTCAATAAATGTGTTCTGTGAATGGAATATAAAATACAGGCCATCATGGATAAAATACCTTTGCTTAAGCAGATCTGAAAAGGTATTTTTAAAATTTTTTTTTCTTTGTTGTTTTTTCCCCAAGAAGCAAGATACTTCTAAAATTAAGAGGTAGCTGTGTTGTGTGAGAAATCTACTGCATTAGCATTAGATTTTTAAGTTACTGGTTCACCTAACCCTAACCCATCACGAGGATGTGGGCTTTAAGAGAAGCAGAGGTGGAAAACATGGAGTATTTTTTAAAATTCTTGCATAAGTGTCTTCAGTGACGAGTGGTATTATGCTGTATTTTTTCTGTTCTTTATGCTTGATAGCACTCATAAAATATTGCTATATATAAAAGGGTTTTTCCAAATTAATATTTTGTTTCCCTGCTAAGAGGAATGTCACTTCAATCTCCCTTCAATCAAACTTTTTAGTATCCTTCTAACTTAAACAATACTTACACAAACACAGAGTTCTCAGTTTTATATTTAATTGTAGCCTGGTGTAATACTTGTAATACTGGTTACTGATGCAGGAAAAAAAGTTCTCACTGGACCCCACAAGATTTCTTTTTGTTTGCAGCAGATATATCCCGGAAAGCAGGTCTGAAGCTGGTTTTGTTCATCATGTTTAAATTAAACCACATTTCCAGTAAACCATTACCTTAAATTTGAAAACAGTGTAAGCTTGTATGATCTTGAAGCTTTGGTGTCAGGAGGGAGAGAATTGGTAATGTATTAATGTCTTTTTTTAAATTTCATGCAGGCACACATCTATTCTTTGGGTGCAACACTGAAAGCAGCAATAGAATATATTGTAGAACCTGAGACAGAATCAGAATTCGGACAAGATCTTCACACTCTACTGGAACAAATGCAAGAAGAGAATCCTGAAAATAGGCCAGATATTGAGGTAAAACAGCCCTACATAATTTTGTTTTTTTAAAAAGTGATACTAGTATTTCTGTATGTGTGCTCATTAATCTCTCCAATTATCAAGATGATCTTGATAAACAGTACAATCAGGTTTTGCAAGAAAGCTGAGGTCTTCCCCAACTCTGCAGAAATTCATCCTTTTCCCTGATGTAATGGATATACAGCCTGAAAAGTAGATGTATATGTTAGATAGTGCTTGGATTTTTAAGACTATTGTGTGAATACACTGATAAATCTAAATTTTCTCATTAACTGTTTTCTTCCCATTTAATATTTGGTTTACGGAGAGACAGAGTGTCATTGGAAATAAAAGCACAGGCGTTATGCTATGAAATCTGTGGGATAATTGGATTGCATTTAAGAGAGAGATGTAGGGACCCTCCCCCAGGAAACCTCTGTTCCTTGGCATATTCAGCAGTGTTGTTCAAAGCATTACTATTTTCAAGTTTTTCTGTAAATACATGAAGGCTTAGATATCTTTATTGGATTTTGTATTTTATTCTATTTAGCCTCTTATTTTAACTTTAGCTGTTAGAAAGAATTTGAAACTATATAGAATTTTCATGATGATGTTTTCAAAGAACTTGTATTCTAAATGTTGGTTACCTGATAGTTATTTGACATTAATGTGCAGAAGTTTAACATTTTTGTAGTCTATTGGAATGTAAGCGGAAAATAACAGTTGTGCAATGTGACTTTTCTTGGATTCAGTTCTTCTACTTCAGAATGATGCTATCTACTATTTTGGGGGGGGGTGGCGCAGGGGTGGGGTAGGGCACGGGTTTTTCTGAGCTGATCATGTATATTCTAAATGGTAGAGCACCTATGATCAATACTTTGCAGAAAGAGTGCTGCAACGTAAGAATTAACAGATTCATTTTTATAAAGTAAAAAATACTGGCTCCCTGACTGAGGACTGCCCAGGCAGGAGACTATACCTAATATGGAGCCTGCTTGTTTAGCTGCTCTGTTTCTGTTCATTTACTTTAAGTTGTCAGAGGAGACCTTCTGAAGCACTCCCTCATCTCCAAGTGGTCTGTAGACCCTGAAAGCTGTTGCTGACTATTTAAATTATCCCCCAAATAATTGGTCTTGGGTAATATATAAAGGTCACTTGGTATGTTCTTTCTGTTCCTTTTCCACTGGAGCTATTTGGAGGGAAAGCCCCTAAACTTTTCTAGGTATTTTGCTAGGCTTCAACACAGCTGGATACCTGTCTCCCTTTTTCCTGTCCTTCCTCATTCACATATGTGAACCAGCAGGGCCAATTACTTCCTTCCATGCACAATAGCAGAGGAGCAGTTGAGTGGGAGCTGCTGAATGGGGAAGTGAGAGGATCTTCTAAGAGCTGTATGAGGTCTTATCAGTGTTTAGCTAGGAATAGTTCCTGAGGAAATGCTGGGATGTATTTGGAAAGGCAATTCTCTTCTAGATCCTGCCCAAAGGGGCAGGTTTTTAAATGTGTGAATATCTGTAGTTAATTATGTTTGAGACCAATGCTAATGCCATCAAATGGTGCTCAGGCTGCAGATTAGAGATATGAAGTACTGTTGCTTATAGTGGTCTGATAATGGTTGCTTTCTCTAACTGGGAATATTGCTTTATAGATATTTGTATTTTGCAGTTTTTAAAAGATTCAGGGTTTAATTTGAACGTAATTTCAGTAATAAAAACATTCATCATCCTGCCTGTGTCACTGAATTCAAGTAAAGCATTGGCTGTTTAAAAAATTAATCAACACTCTAGCTTTTTGCATTTTCACTATGTTATTCATAAAGGATAACATTTAAGATAATTTTTATCAGTTGTTCTTGATGTTCTAACTGTAGGCTAAAACTTGAATTGTATTAAATTACTTCATAATTGCCTATGGTAAAAACAAGAAATTAATTCAACCACATAATAGAAATATGCAGTATAAAGAATTGGAGAAGAAAGACCTCCAATGTAGCATCCTATAAATTCAGATGTACTGTGGGAGTTAACATCATTCATGTCAGTCAAAATTCACAAATCTATCCATTATTAAAGAAGTATTTAACATTCATTTTCTCTAGAGCATTTTGTCATTATGTGAAGAAAAAATGAAGATTGCTTCATCAAGTAATATTTGTCGAAGCTTGTCTGCTGTTGGAAGAAGAGTTCTTTCAATAGAATCATTTGGTGCTTCTCAAGGTAACCTTAAAATGTATTTAGTCTAGAACTTTAGATTGCCTGACACCTAATGATTTTTCAAAATCTGTGTTTGTGTGGTCTCCTTTTATAGGTTCTTTTCTAGATGACAACAAAGAATTGTTAAATATTTGTAGATCGGTGATGGGGAAACAGGGACACACAGCTCTTAATTAACATACTATGTTTGAAGTGTCCTTTATGATTCAAAGTGATTTTTCCAGAGATTGAGAATTTGTGTACATACTAAAGATATGTAACAGCAATGGCAGAAAAAGCAACATAAAGATTTACAAGGAGAGATTAGGAGGTTTAATACGCATTTAATATAAGCATCTGTTTTTGTATCTAGATGTCTGTGATAACATGTGGAAGGGAAGAATGTGTCAAAGAAGTTTGGGATCTAAATTATATTCAAATGAGAAAACCAACATTGCAGGTGATTCGTCTGCAGTGGAAGAGGTGACGACTGCCTGTCATAACAACTCTTCTGTAGTTACCATGGTGACTGGCAGAGAAAGTGGTTTAAAGCAAATGCAAATTGATCTGGATAATGAGAAAACTCAACATTCTCAACTTGCAACTCAAACTGAAAAGAGCAAAGAAGAGGACAAACACGCAACGTATACTGACAGTTTTGCTAGTGTTGCTTTGGATATAAAATCGTGTGTTATTGATCTGGAGAGAGATGGCCCTTTTAAGAAAGGTTCTTTGAGAAAAATGAAAACCTTTCCAAAGCTACCACTTGAACTTGCAGATACAAATAACTTTTTTACTTCTGTAACCAACAGTGGGCCACTAGATAGGAAAAATCACTTAGTAACGCAAGAGTCACTACCTCTAGACAATAATAATGAGGTTACGTTTTCAAAGGGAAATCTCAATTCATTTGCTGTCAGTAGTCCACCAGAAATAGAATCAAAGAATCACCAAATTGATGATCATCATTTAGAAGCACCATGTGTATGCACACAAGTGTCTGGCTTGAATCTAGAAGAGCATATGTCACTTATCAATGGTAAAAAGATAGGTTTTTCTTCATCTGATCACAAAGACTCTTCTGGTGCTACCTCTGAAGTGCTAAAACCAGCTGATATGCTAAAAGGCCCAAATCAGTCAATTGCTGGAGTAAAAATGCTAGACAACTACATGGTGTTGGAAGACTGTTCTGAAACTTTTGAAGGGTCAAATGAAAATTATGTACCACATTTTCACAAGATGGATTCAGTGTTAACAACAAAACCCAGTGGGAACAGACATGGATCAAGCCTAATTAGGCCACCAGAATTAAGCAACGGTGTGATGAGTGCAAACAATAATGAAGATAATCTTTGTGGAGGCAGAGGTTCAGAAATCAAAAGTAATGAGCAGGTAGTAAAAATAAAGTCTTCATTATATAGTTGCTGTAGTCACTTATGTGGAGATGAGATGACTTAAATGCTGTGTGATTTCTTCCCCCTTGTCCCCTTTAGCATCCCAGAAAATGGAATTTCGCTAGTCTGCACACTCTGGGTTAATATTGGAAACATGGTGATCCTTTTTTCCTCTTAAATTAAAAAGTGAAGTGCTACAGTGAAATTTATGCTGTTGCAAAATCAACTTCCATTTTAATTATTTATTTTTTTTACAAGTGGAGTCTACTCGCTAGTGTGTTAGAGCAGCATTCCTTTAACAGCTGATTGCATTTGTAAGAGGACATGACCAAAGCATATATGTATTTTTAACTCTGTTACTGGTTGTCAATGCATAAATTTCACTACCTTGCAGTAAGCCTCCCAGGTGCTTATAAAAATTGCAGAATTCCTGACTGTAAACTTGACCTCATTGAAATCAATGGCAATATCCCATCGGCTTCAGGAACATAGAGTCTGCATTTTTTTTAATCTTACATGTACATTTAAGTTTTTGGAAATTGTACATATGCTATATTTGTTCTGTGTTCTTAAATTGCCGTCTGTGTTACGTATGTTTCACTATAGAATTTAAATGTGTGCACAATACGATGGATATGTTGTCTCATGCATTAAGTCTTTATATATAGCCAAATAAGAGAGGGAGAATCTACCAGAACTTGTTGATAGATAATTGTAATATGGTCTCTTCTCTGCTCAAATTACATATCTCAGGGTGGACAAGTTTGGTCTCTGACTAGATGGTTTTCTCTTGTGCCATGCTCAGAGGTGTAAACAATCCCTGTGGTAGGAGAGGTACTGGCTAAAACTTGCAGGGTTGTTTATCCTTCTCCAGCTTTGTTATGGCAGGATAAAAATGAGCAGCACAAACTTCACACATTTTGTTTACAGATATTATCCTTAGGTGAAGATGTTGGTTTATTCCTTGCTTGTCTACTGGCAAGTCAGCCTTACTCTCCTTGCCTACCAGCCCGTCTTCCAGCCATGCCATACAGTGGCACTTATGTTCTATTCAGTCTCTGTCCATCCCTCTTTCCACCTTGCCCAAACACCTCCACTGAGGCACTAACCTACAATTATCAGGTGTGTAAAGAGCCTTTGGTTCATCGTAGCTCAAAAACTAGAGCCAATTGAAGAATCTGGCCCTTTTTCCCTTTCCTGTCTCTTCTCCCTCAACAGGAGTGCCTATTAAATTTATAGTTCAGGAGGATGGTAAATGTGGATAAGTACCACATGGCATGATTTTGCCTTCCAAGGAGGTCTTTCACTGTATGCATATTGAATCCTTTATTAAGTTTTTAAACCCTTCAAATGCATTCTTCAGACTCTGAGAAAGGATCCATTTATTGTACACACATCCTTTTTTTTTTTCTATTTATGCCATCTCTTATGAACATAAGTTGAGTGTAGTGATAGGGGTTCTTTTTTGAGGAAAAAATGTTGAAGAAATACCTATATTCTGTCCTTACCAGGACTAAAGTTTACGTCTGGATGCATGAAGGCAGTTTTAGGAAAATAATCTTCCCTGGAATTATATTTTTCCAAAATTCTTCCATGAAATTAAAATCTATAACAAATCTTATTTGCTTTTTTGCTTCAGCACTTGAACCTGACATGCAGAAAAGTAAACCAAAACACATTTTCAGGTTATTCTGCGATTCTTCTGAAGTCTTCTTTTTCTTCAAATATTTCATAATCAATTTAAATAAAGTGTCCTTTCAGCCTGAACAGAATTTCTTTCTTGCAAACAAGTAGGCTCTTGATTAACAGCGAGGTTATCCTGCTCCCACTGAACTCACAGGACAATCACTGTGAATTAAAAAAGGTAACTCTTATTCCAGGCACCCTAATAAGCAGTGTTGTAATACATAGCATCTGAAATGAAGACAGCAGGGTAGTAGTTCTTTGTTATATCAGAGGTTTATAGCTGTCTTTTCAATAGAAGAAATGCTTGATAGACCCATGCTCTATAGTCTCTTTTTTAGTAAGTGTCTCCAGCAAATGTTCAGGTCCTGCCACATATAAAATGTGCTATTTAGAAAAATCTTTTTGGTCTTAAACAAAAAAAGAAAAAGTAATAAAATCTTCTTTGATTATTTAACTGCTGTAAGGATTTTAAAAAACCTTTAAATATATTAACACCTAGGCATCTGAAATGGCTTCCTGAAATGCTGCATTTCTAGCCTTGTAATCCTTTGTTTTCTGAAGGAAGGTCGTTCATAGTTAGTAGTTGTTGAACTGTATAGCAGACTTTATTGTGAGTCTTCTTAGAGAAATGCATTGGTTAATGTTTTCAGCTTCTTTTTTTCTTCTGGAAAAAAAGTTTGTTCCTCAGGCTTCCAAAATACAGCAGTTTTTGCCTCGGTGTTACCTCCTGACAATTGGAAAAAAAAAGTCACACTATGCTATCCCTTACATGACAAAAATACAACTGCTGTCTCTCTCTCTGTCAAGTTCCCATTAGCCAGA
This sequence comes from Dicaeum eximium, assembly GCA_013396995.1. Taxonomy (NCBI): domain Eukaryota; kingdom Metazoa; phylum Chordata; class Aves; order Passeriformes; family Dicaeidae; genus Dicaeum; species Dicaeum eximium. The sequence goes on along the minus strand of VWZP01005979.1, from coordinate 1,543,351 downwards.
ATTTTACCAAATACTTTTTTTTAAAGAAAGTTAATTTTCATGAGTCTGTTCACTTACTGCAGAAGCACAAGAGGTTTGAAGCCCCAGCTAATGTGATTTCTGCCTTGTGGGGTAAATAGAAAACACCTCAGAGGATTTGCAGTGCTGCTCTTTCCTGAGTTCTCTATAACAGATTGGCATGATTGCAGCAAGTAGAGCTTTTAGAATGGCATCTGCAGCATTCCTTTCAATATTTCATGTTGTTTAGAGAAGGTGCAGTACCAGCCCCATCCGGTTGAAGATCAACCTTGTCTACTCTGGAGAACAGACAATTTTTCTAGCCTGTCAGTACTCCAGTGGACAATATTTTTCTAATACTCAAACACTGCTTCTTATTGTTGTGTGCTTTACCGCTAGTAAGCATTACTAAAAATACTTGCTTGCTTTTGTCTGGCTACTGCAATGTATCTTGTGAGGGTTTTCCTAGTAATTTTTATAGTTTTGCATGCCATGAATAAATATTTTTCACTTCAAGTTTGAGTGGGGATCTTTTATTTCTCTAACCAGTTTCATTCCAATCAGGTGTGTCTCATCTCTAATCCTTTTAAATGTTTCTCTGTGATTTAAATGCTGTGGCCTTTACTTGGAAAGGGTTAATGGGAACCTGGCAAATGCAAGTTTGTTTTCTGTTGGTCATTCATACCCTGTCAAGCATGAGAGAAGTGAAAAGTCATGTAGCTAGAAGCTGACACTTTAACACTGGGGAAATAACATGAAGGAAAGAAAAGTTGTCCGTTCCCAGAATAATACTTGCTAAGAAAAGAATGATGAAAATCTTGCTTTGGCTATTTAAAACATACCAGCATTATGTTCATAAAATACATTATGCTTGCATAGTTGGAATGCTTTACATAATTCGAGGTTTACAATTCTGGTACCAACAATTAAGTAGATCTGTTAAATTATTTTTGCAGCACTGCAAAAAACCCATTGCTTTTCCAACAAGTAAGGTTTAAAATGCAATCTTTGGGCATAAACCAAAAGGGAACCAGGATGTAGATATAGGCAATAATGGCTCATTTGGCTTTTTTTATTTTCTGACAAAATTTCAATGCTATGAAAACATTTTCTTACTTTAAAAAATATTGTATACAATTTCTGTTATGAAAAGGTCTGGTTTAGAACATAAACAATTTGGAGAGAGACATTAGATTGTGATTTTGTTTCCTCTTTGGTGCAGTTTCACTGATGATAATATATTAATAAATGTTTAATAGCAATATTAAAATAATGTTAATGGTTTAAATTAAGTGGACTTAGAAATGCTGAAGAGTTGTCTTGAGCTTGCTTTGCTAAAATATGTGAATAGATAGATAAGTAACAATGCATGCTACAGATGGTTTGACTAAAAGCATTTAATCATACATTTTCCTGTACTTCAGATTCTTTTTCTTGGTGGTTGAGTGGGGATTTTATTTTTAAGTTTTAGGAAATAGTAATAGCCATGAATCAGAGACTTGCATGTTAAAAACCAAAACAGCCAAACCTGACACATGCCTAAATAAGGAGTTTTACACTTACATGTTTACTAAACCAAGGTTCATTGGAGTTAGAATGTGCATCATGTTAAAATACCTCAGAGGTGAGGTACCAGGAGCATTGCATTAAACACCTTTGTTTAAGGATTGAGGCTTAAATAAAAGTTGCCTCATAACCATAGGTTGAGAAGTGTATTCTTTTTCCTTTGAAACACACTGCATACATTTTTCACCACAAATGCAAATGCATGATGAAACATGTCTTGTCATGTACCTTGACTGCATGGGGTAAGTTCTGCAAGGTGTTAGAAGCACAAGTCCCCAGCAGGTCTAAACCCTCAGTTTTCATCTTAAGTCTTCCACATTTCTCTTTATTTCTCTCTCATCTCCTCTCTGGTGGAGGAAGGTGGGAATTTGGAATAATTAGGACACTAGAAGAATGACCTTCTCAGCTGTTTCTTTCAGGAATAAAATTGATATGTTCAAGGCGAGGAGAGACATGAATTGTAGTAAGAGACAATAGCAGTGCAGGTATTTATTAGCATGACAGAAGACCAACTAGCACACAAATACCAGCTAACAATATTATATTTGAGGTTTCTTATTTCTTTAGAATTATTGCCAGAGAAACAATGAGCATGTGCATTTAAATAATGTTCACCAACCTGTAACCAGACTGCATCCTTATTTTTCCTGACTCAGTTTGTTTTGGCCATCCTGGCTGTGATTCTCATTTATGCTAAGATTTGCTTTCCCTACATAATTTTTTCTTTCAATATAAGAATTTTTCTGGTGCCTCTTCATTGTCTATTTTCTAATCTATCATTGACAGTTCTGTCTTATCATAAACTTTTTTGCTGCTCTTAGGATTTATTCCTACTCTCCTGCCACACCTAAATTTCTTTCTGTCATTTCTTTCTTACTCTAAAGAGCTTGGACATCCCAGAGGTGATGAGAAATACTTTGCAGCTTTCTGCAGTACAACAAACTTCAGTCTCCCGTTCACGGAGAGATTCTTCTTTCCCTGGCTAGCCATTCATCACCTTCTCCTGAAGTGAAAGGGGATGGTATATGTGGTAAAGGAAGTCTATCTTTCTTCGCTGCAGCTTTTGGAGCCTCTAGAGACATAAACTTCAAGAGGAGGGATTCTCTTACAGAGAAGCATGTGGCACTAGTGTGTAATTACTAGAAGAAAATTCCTAAATCCCAAAACCTTTTGAATGTTTTAGTCCATCTGAAGTTTCTCTTATGGTTTCTCTTCACTCATGTCAGCTGTGCAGGGTTAATTTGAAGATTTGACTGCTCCTTTCTTTGTGAAGTGTCTGTGAGCAAAGACACTTGAGGCACATGAGAACCACGGTGCTCTGGAGGGGGAAACAGTGCTGCTTAGAGATAGTAATCTATCAACAGTATGAAGCTCTAGCCTCTGTGCTTTCTAGACTAATTCATTCTTCTGACTATCTGTCCTTTTCCTTCCTGCTGTGTGATTGATGGCTTTTTATCAGACTGTTCAAAAGCTTACTTTTCTGGATACAGTAAAAGAACACATGGATGAAAGAATTTTGCACTCCAGGGTGCTGGTGATAGCAAAATTGGAGAATGAAACTGAATCTTTATCACCTGGCTTCAAATCTGTCTATGCTGAAGTTACTAATTTTTGCAATGTGCCACAATGTAGGATAGAATAGCACGAAGTTCATTTTTATCTGTTGGAGGGAGGCAGAATATGAAACACTTTCAGTAAATCAAAAGTGTGTTTCCTGACATATATTGTTAAAAAATATGTAGTTTATCTGGTTCACCTTCAAAGAATATTTAAACAATATGAGCATAAAGTATTGTGTTCTTTGAGAAGGTCTTCTGGTTAAAATTATTAACAAAGTTTCAGCTACAGAAATTAATGTCCTTCTTTTCTCTGTAGATTGCACTAAAGCTATTTCTGTATATTGAGCTTTATGAAATTCATTGCAGTAGTCAGCTCATTACGTATGTCATTAAAAAAAAAAAATCCAAAAAGCATCTCAGTAAAAGGATGAAAAATTTACTTCAGTAAATGACAGTACAGAGGCTGATTTGTCAATGTTAATGATGTACTGCCACTGTGTGTGGGAGAGACCCTTAGTCTTTGTAGATTTTACCAATACTGATTGGGATATAAAGGTGTCTGTAAAAGTAAGAAAACAGTTCAGAGCGGTTTTTGTTTGTCTCCTGCAATTCAGTTTTCTGTTTGGGGTTTTTTGGGTTGGTTTGGTTGGTTTTTTATTTGATTGGGTTTTGTTTGTTTGGGGTTTTGTTGTTGTTGTTGTTGTTTTCGGTTTGTTTGTTTGTTTGGTTGGTTTTTTTGTTGGTTTTTTTTTGAGGGTGGAATGTTTGGGTTTTTGGGTTTTTTTTCCAGAGTTAATCCTGAATTACTTCTGGTAATTCTTTTCCCTAACATGGCCTGAAATTGACTCTCTTGGGACTGCATATGCAAGAGAAAATGTGCTGTGCTCTTTTCAAAAAGAGTTCTTTGGGTCTGCTCTCACTCAGAGGTTTCTGCCTATAATGAACTTTTTAGTGCTCCTTTGGTAGATGAACAGAGATCATAAAGTGCAGCTGATGTCAAGAGCCACTGCTAGAAATGGGCTTTTCCATTAGCGTGGTTTGATCAGGAATGTGTGTGTGCACTACTATAAATCTCCAATTCTTAGATTCACACAAATACACACCACCTCCCAAAAATAAAAAATCACAAAATGTAAAGTGTGTCTCTGAAGAACAGTAAGTTTCCTTCCGTGGAGCAGTATCTTTGTCACATTAAGGTGTTATGCCAGATACCAAAAGCTAAATTGATAGTCAGAAAAACAAATGCTGTTGCTACAAATTGAGCAGCCAGTGATTAAAAACAAAACAACATGCTGGAATTTCAAATAAACCTGTCATTAATTCTATCAATATTGTTAACATCTTTCACAGAAGAACAAGAGATGTTGATGAAATCTTTAAGGTAAGACGTGTAATACAGATGTCAGGGTAAATCAGGTTTTGAATGTGGGACTGTTTTGTTAATGGCAATAATTTGAATTTTTTCTGTTTTTCAGTTAAGGTGTTGTCCCTATAATTATGTAATTATGTTTCATCATAAAATATGTCTATTACACAATGGACATTCTAAGAGTCTTTCCTTAGCATGGTAAGAAAGACTTTCCAGACAGCTCACTTTTCCTGAAGGAATTAAGAAACAATTAATTCATTTATACAGTTAGCTGACTGTGCCATGCTTTTTTAATAAATAGTATTAATTCATTACTGGTAAGTGCAGTAAATATATTTTCTTTTTAAGTTGAGCATGTTTTATATTAGGATTTACTTTTTTATTGCATTAGTAAATGTTTTCAATTTGTGATACTTTTTATAACTTTCTGCATCCTCACTGTTTTTTTCAGTGGATCTCTCTAAAACTCCTGTTGTCCTGGTATGGTAGGCCTCTGAAAGAATATGAACTCTGGGCATTATGTCATGAGTGTTTATGTACTCTGCAGACTTGCATAGATTATCCAGGTATAGTCTTAATTATTATGAAATATTTTGCCTAGTTATTTGTATTCGCTGTGTTAATGTTTCTTTTATTCTGTTGATTGAAAGGAATTTCACTTTCATTTTTTGTGCAAATATTTCTATTTTGATTCTCTTAAATTGTGACAAAACTCAATTTGGACTTTTCTTCCATATATAGAGGAATGTCTTTTTTTCTCTTTATTCTGAGTTTTGATGGCTTTTGCAGCAGAAATTAATCTTTGGCTTCAAGCAGTGAAACAAATTTTAGACCTTTTGGAAATGGAGAATCTGTACTTTGGTCTTTGAGAAAAAGACTTGTGACTTGTATCAAGCAGGAGGAATTAAGTTGCGTAAACAAAAAACTTCCTCTTGTGTCTTGATTTCTTTGTGGCAAATGATTCCTGACATATTTTCTACAGTACAGGGCTTTGTCATTTTGAAGTACCCAAGGTCTTTTCATGGAGTTACTCCTTCCACATCCCCTATGCTTCAGTTTACAGACAAATTATCAGAAGTAAACTTCTGAGAGAGAAAGAGGGAAGTGTCCTTTGACAAAATTAGAATACATTGTGTGCGACTTAGAAGACCATCCTAGCTTTCCATGGACATTCTGAATGATGGTTTAGCTTATACTAATGATAAACCCATAGCAGTTCTGATAAACAGAGCAGAGGTTTCCACCACCACCCTTTCTTTTCCTTGATTTGTAGAAATTTGCTTTTGAGAGTATGGGCAGGGATGAGTTTGAAGCCTTTAAGTGAATATAAACAACTGGATAGTAATGTGCGGAAAACTTACTGCATCTCTTTGGATTTCAGCTTCAGTTATTTTATTTCGATGATATAAAACTGCTTAAAAGGAAATAAGCAATAAATGAAGATTCTGAGCACTTTAAGAATTGTTACCCATAAAACTAAGTATTTAATATACCTTGTAACAGAAGGATTATTTCAGCCTCATAGCATGTTCCTTATGTTTCTGAAGGTTTCAGGTAACTGCACATAATGGCTCAGATGCTAATGCAATATGTTTAGCCAGCCTCTGTTACTGCACTCTTAAGAATGCATGTCTTAAAAATACTAAAAGTTGTCATCTGAACCTTATGTAGCCATTATGAAGGGAACATAATGATACAAACCACCAAATGGAAGACATTTAGTTAAAAATTCTTTATTTGACAAGCAAAGCTACCTTGAAGTTGAATGTTGGTTTCAGATTTAGAACGTTTCTGCAAGAGGATTCTCTGCCTGTTCTGAGAGGAGTGGTGCATTGTGGAAAGGTTTATATTGGTGGTACTACTTCAGTGCCCACACACACATATAAAGTTCTCTCGACATTGCTTTTGAATAATACTTACTAAAGGTGAAGCTGATACATATTTTGAATGTATCTTGTACAAAAATCCTTTATCTTGTCAATGGTAGAGTAAGACTGGTAGCTGATGAGCTGTGGTTAAATATATGAAGCTGGATTATTTTTTATTTATTCACACAGACAGCTTTTTCCTCCAACTCATTCCTTGATTACACTTTTTTCATTATCCTAAGCAGGAATTATCTGCCTAAGGAAACATATCCCAAAGCTAGCATCTTCTTCACCTATTTGTTAATTCAACTCTGCTACAGAAGTTGTTTGTAGCCTCCATTGGGACTTAATTCCATTCCTCTTATCAGAGGATGTTGCTTACATGTTGCCGTGGGTGATTCAGGGAGCCCAGGTGAGGATTCTTACCTTGTACTGAACAAGCTGAGACCTGATTTTTGTGAGCAGGGCCAGGGGCATTCACTGCTGACAAAGACAAGTGAGTGTGAAGCTGCCTCTGCAGAAATAACCAGCAAAGGTTCTTATTTGGGACAGCTTTGCTTTTCAAGACAAATGCTTCAGGTCCAGCTTAAATATTACTGAAGGTAGTAGACAAGCCTTTATTTATGTTAAGCATAAAAAAATTAATAATAAAAATAAATAATTTAATTTTGGATGTGGTTTGTACAGGTAGCTAAAAAAAGGAAAATATTACTGCCTTTTTTTCTTTATTTTTTTCCTCTTAGACCTCTTCAATTATTTATTTATTAATAAATCAACATTTGGGGTGTCTCTTAGACATGTTTAATATTTTATTTCATAATTAATACATTTAATGTTTTAATCTCTTATTCAATTTAAGAATGTATTCTTCCACTACTTTGTTTTTAATAAGGAAACTGCATTTGATGGTAGTCTAGAAATAGAGGACTACAGTTGGACTGCATGAGGACTGCTTATGGCCAGTTAGCTTAATATATTTAAACACATTAAATTAAAATGTGCTTTGAAGTTAGCATACAGATAGACACAGTTTTGCCACAAGATTTTCAACACCAAATTTATATTACGTGATCTCATTACCTTAATGTTAAGTTCCTGAAGACCTCAGATCATTTAAAATCGTTTTAAAAGTCTATTACTTCTTTTCTAACAATGGAAAATTTCATGGCCTTATAAATACTGACCTATGTAACATTTCTTCACTGAGAAAGTGTGATTATAACTATTTGTGAAAAACTGGACTTCATATCCTGTTGCACCTAGAGGAGTTTTGGGTCTCGCCATGTGTGTGTCAGCTTTCTCCAGATAATGATCTTCTATTTTTGTGAGGTTGAAGGAGGAGAAGAGAAGAGAGACTTAAATTCTTAAGATAAATTGACATCTTTTATTAATACCTTGTGAGAAGACTAGAGTATATCTATGTATTATATTTATTTTTTTGGTTTGTTTCTTTATTGAGCCTCCTTTTCAGTGGTGGGTATAAAGAGAATAAACTTCCAGTTTCTTGTCTTTGTTCTGCAGAAATTGCTTTGGGTAATTACACAGCTACTGTCTCTTTTGTGGCTTGTGTCTGTTCTGGCATAAATGTTTTTTAAAGCATCGTTTATCTTAGGGTAATTTCTGACACTGTAAATTCTTTGTTTAAATTATTTATTTTTATTAGTGCTAAATAGCTACAAGAACAGATACTTATTATGCCTTGCTCTTTTGTGTTGGTTTTTTTTTTTTCTTTTTTGCAGTGGTCTTATGTTTGGACTCTGTGCTGATTGACTGCCATGGAAGGATCCTCTTTGCTGCTCCAAAAGCCGAAGGTAAAATAAGACATTGCATGTTCAGCTTTTATTTCTGTTCAGGGGAAGTGGACAAGAAAGCAAACATCTCACCTTTTGTTTCTGATTTCTTTTCTTGTTTAGAATCTGGTGATGTATTTTATTTAGCTCCTGAAATTGAAGAAGAGGATGTGGATACTGAGAAGGTAATGTGGTAGGTTATGTAGGTTGCTTTGTATTTTATCAAAGGACAGTTTTATCCCTCTGCTAGTTGAAGAAGAAAGCTAAATTCTTCTAAGATTGTGTTAATATTTCTCATTTGTCCCAGTGTTTCTTGGTTATCTGTGGAGCTTTTTTGATATATTGATCTTTCATAAAATTAGTTGTTTCTATAATTTTGCCTTCCAGAATTCTTGCCGTAACTGCCAAAAATCTGTTATTCAATGGTTTTCCATAAGACTTAATTATTTTCAGTTTTTTTAGCGGTAAGACAGACTTGGAAGTAATTTTTTCACATTCTGAAGGTCACAGTACGATCAATAATTTAGACTATCTGGGAAAAAGCCCAAGCATTAGTCACATTTAGAAGACTGGATAAAAATATCATTATCAGTATGTTTCTACTTTGGAAACATTATGAATTATGTCTTTTTCCAATATAGTTTTCTTAGAGCTTTTTCCTGTAGATAAAAACCATAAGGAGCTTTTAGAACAAAGATAATAAAAATGTCAAATAGGAGGTGAATGTGTCTCCACTGCAGCTACTTTTGATTTGCAAACTGTACCACAGTGATCTTAAAAGTCGGGGGAACAGAATTTACAGTACCTTTCTGTTATGTAACAAGAAAAAAGGTTAGCTAATATGTGCCTTGTGTCGCATGAGTTCTTTGGAATTAGACATCATAATCATGAATCAGAAAATAAAAGTTCATAAAAATCTACTAAAAACATTCAATTTTCTGTAAAGCTATCTGTAGCTAGAAAATATTTTTATATATTTCGTAAATTTCTTAAACTGCTTTGATCCAATGTGCAGGTTTTTCAAAGGCTTCAGAAGCTTAAACTAACCCTGAAATATAATACAGCAGTTTCACGAGACAGTAGAAATTAATAATCCTGAAGTCTTTGTGCTTTGTTTGTTTTCTTTAGAATAGCAGAAGTAACTCTTTTCTTGTTTTTCTACAAAAAATATTCTATTATATATAAAATAAGCTGATGGGGTTTTTTGCCTTTTTCCTGATGGCTGTATAACTTTATAGTTATGAACATTCAGTTCAATTTATGGTATGGGAATGGAGACTCTGTAGTGTCAGTCACACTAACAGTAAAAATAACTTTCTTTGAAGGCTCTCATGGCTTAGATGGCAAGTTTTTCCTAAATAAATAAGTTTAGTGTAATCTTGGAGTTCTAAGCTTAAGGGGAAGAAAGTTATTTTTGTTTTGATTGAGGTTCAGGTGTTTTTGTACCTATTAGTAGCTTTTGTTCAATAGTTCAAATGGAACTATTCATGAGATTATTTTGTTTATAGTGAACTTACTTGCTATTTTGTTCACTGCTGTTCTCTTTGCTCAAAAAAGTGCCAGAAAATATGTTCCCATTGTTTTATGGGAACACATGATTTTCTGCTATGCTTAGGGTTCTGTCCGTTGAGCTTTTGTAATATTTTTCAGAAGCAATGTAAAGTGTGGTGCTTTAAATTTCTTAAAATTGCATTTATAGTACATGCTAACATATGAAAACTAAGCATTAAGTGGACTAAATCTGACTCTGAAAATTGTAATACTTCAAATGAAACAAGAAAGCTGGTAAAGACCAAGTCCTTTTCAAGGTCCCTCATTGGGGCAACTTCAGTTGGTCTAGCTGCAGGTAGCACAATAATTGCTAAAATAAATATGCAGTGCCTCATTCTTCTGACAGGTGTAATCTTCTCTATAAAATATGACTTGTGCTGGCTAGTGTGTAATTACCGTGTGCCACTTGCTGAATTATCGTGACCATTTTTAAATAAATTGCAGCTGGCCACGTTTTATAGTGGAACTCCAAAGCGTGCAGCAATCTTTTTACATAAGAAAGGAATTCTTCAAAATGGTTCTAAAATCCTTTTTTCCTGAATAATATCCCTGGTAAAGAATAAGACAATTAATGTCTGTTGCTCCAACAGTAGAAAAATAGCTGCCGTTTTTGGCCCTGCATGCATAACAACTAGATTTTGAAGTGGGCTGGGATTTTCATCAGCGCCCTCAAAAGCCAAATGTAATCTGTACTTTAAAAGCTCTAGTAATTTTTTTTTCTTTTTGGCAGTAAACGAGGGGGATTTTTTGATAATTTGCTTGGTTTTGAAGTGAAGGCTTTTTTAAGTCTGTTTAAATCTTTCTTGTCTCTTACGTTGTACCATAGGTCTGTGTTTATGGTGTTGCTGCAGTTCTGTGGATGGCTGCAAAATACAGCGTTCCAGTGAGCCACAAAGTAGTACTGCCAAGAAAATTTAAAAAACTACTTCTGGATATGGCAAAAAAAAACCCTGAAGAAAGACCTTCTCTAATTGCTGCAATTAAGGTTACTAGATTTAGCTATGTCTAAATTTAGTGGTTTTAAAATCAAAACAATAACTTAATACTTGTAATAGACTGATATCTAATTAAATCATAACCTGTCACTTTGGGTTTTGTTTTTAAAGTTACCTCCTTAGGGACATAGAGGGGTGTGTTTTTAATTTATATTGAAATTATCAAGGTACTTGGACTTGGACAAGGTTCATAAGACTTCCTAAACTTAGATTACTTCTAATTGACTGTTTATCTTGACTTTGTCCTTGTCCAAGAATACCTCACTTGATTGAAAACTTATTTACTGACTGAAAATTACAATTTTTTTTAGATATGCAATCATTATTTACTTGAACAAGGTATAAACAGCAAAAATATTTTGACATTATTGGGTAAACCCATCTTTAAGGTAAGAGTGCCACCTTTCTTTAATTTTGTATGTTTTTTCAATATAATTCTGTAAATGTATTCAAGTAAGATTTTGTTGCCTGCAAGTGTAGCTAGATTTTGGGTTTGGTTTTGTTGTTGTGATTTTTTTTGACTGTTGTTTTGTTTTGGGTTTTTTTTAATGTATTTTCAAGTAGTCTGTAAGTATTGCCTTTTCCTAGTTCTTGCTGTTGGAGTGATCACTCCACAGATCGTGATGCTCTGACTCCACAATCTGTAGGGTGAAGAACAAGTAACTAATTTCATAATATCTCTTTTTATTTACCACCCCACAGAAGAAATTAATATGTAATTGTTGGGTTCTGTTTGTGTTTCAAATGTGTTTATATAATGCACACAGGATTCAGTCAATCAATGGAACTGAGTTTGTTCAAAACTTTGATTATCTTAAACACCAAGTTTGAGATTTCTTTCTTGATAGAAAGACATCATGAACTCTAGAACTGTAGAAACAGTTGTACCAGTCCTTAGACTTCTGTATGGAAATTTTTAATTCCTCACCTTGGCGTGACTAGGTTATTGCTTTGCAATACTCAAGGTGTATGTTAGGATTGGTTTTTTTTAAAGTAATGTGCTGAGCAGAATTTGAAAAAAGAAAATGCTAATAACATCAATTTGGGCTTCAATGTTTATTGTTAGGCTGTTGAGAAAGAAGTCTTGTCTCAAGATCACATCACTTCTGAATTTAAAAATGAGAAACATGAAATGGACCCTTCAGAGTCAAGTCTAGGTAAGCAGTCAGGCTCTGACATTTACTCTGGTTTAGTATTCTCTAATTCAGTTCTCTACATAAGATTTTCTCAGTCCAATATACAATTGTTTTCTATCTAAATTGATTGTTACTTACTTTACATTTATAGTTTATATATTGATCATCTTTCTGTGTTTTTGCTTTTAGGATTTGTGCCTTTTACCAGTGAAAGTAAACTTGTAGCAGTTAAAGGACCCGTACCATGCCAGATGTCAGTAAATTGTGAGAAATCAGCATTACCTGTTGCATTCACCTCTCCTGCAACTCACTTCAAGCCTATTATTTTGCAACAAGATACAAATATAACAAAGTTAGTATATCCTAAAGCAGAATAAGTTAAAGATTAAATGTCATTGTTAAATCTATTTGAGTTTTTCTTAAAAAAATCTTTGGGGTTTTTTTCAGAGAGATTCAAACACCAGTTTCTGACCAATTCAAAAAAGAAACAAGGAAAGAAAAACATATGAACCACAACAAATCAGGATATATAGAAGACTCCATTGAGGATACAGGTGTTGTTGAAATTGTACCTGAAACACCTGAGTGTGATTTACAAGTTCCAAGCCACTCATTCCAAATGTGTTCAGAAGAGCAAAACTCAGGCAATATGTTTACTTCTACAGTTACATTACCATCACCGTCTGATTGCTCTCGTGCTCTGCGAGAGAAGAGCATCTTATCTGAAGATCTCTCCAGCTCTTCAGCTTGTCCTACATCTCCTAATTTTCTTCATATAAATAACATCATTCTCAAACAGGACTCAGAGAAAAGAGTTCTGACATTTGTACCAGTACATTTGGCTGTATCAGAGCAAATACCAAATAAGCCTCTTCGCTCAAGAATTGCTTATGACTGCTATCACAGTTTGCCAGTGCTACTGTCAAGTACTATTGCAAGTTACAAAATGAGCATGCAAGCAGAAAATGATGCCTCCCTTTGCAGTGTGCAAAATCATGAGACTACTAATACAGAGAACCAGTTTGATAAAAGTAGCCCAGTTATTCAAACCAGCTGCCAAGAAACTGAGTGTGCTACCAGCACAGACAGTTTTTTCACTGAACAAGAACACACACCATGTACTTCAGTGAGTAAAGACAGTTATAATTTCTTTGATGATGAAGTCCTGCCCCATCAGAACACAACAAATGACACTTTACTACAGGAAGTGATTCATCTTATACAAGAGGAATTTGCATTTGATGGTTATTTAGAGAATGGAGCTGAAGTTTTTGATATGGGTATGTGCATTTTCTTCTGTATGTTATTATCATTGATTTGTAAGAATATTGCTATTAATTTTTTTCTCCCTCTTTTATTTGTTTGTGTTCTTTTTATTTTAAACAAGGTAACTTCATTTTAAACTTAAAGGAAATTAAGTTTGGTATGTTCTCTGATAGAATTTGTGAGAAGTTCTGTGACCTCTACTGGGATGAAAAGTTACTGGAGAATCTCTATCAGGTAGTAAATGGAGGAAGATCTTCACATTTATGGTAGGTGTTTTTCAACTTTGACCTTCTTACATTTAAATTTAATACATTTATCCCTGCTTTGTAGAAGCAGAAAAGAATATACGTTTTCTCTTCAGGTGTTCATACTTGTTCCTGTAAACTGTTAATTTCACAGTGGGAGTCTTTTCAAAGCTTTCTCCATGGCAAATAGTGCTTAATGGTTCAGTCAAAAATATTTTCTACCACTCTTTTCTGTAACTCCATCTTAGGATAGATGAATAATGAAAACCCAATTCTGATCAATTACAATCATTGATGGAGAACTTTATTGTCTTGTTAGGAGGAGATTGTTTAATCAGAAGTATATTGTTTTTACTGTTTTGTTTATTCTGTTTGATATTAGTTCTTTATACACCATGTGTTCTAATCACATCTAAGAAAAAGGAAATTAATTTAGCTTTGCTAGAAATGTTTTGCCTAACTGTTAATGTGTCTCAGTGTTCTTCCTGGCAGTGAGTAGCCTGCTAAGTGACAAAAAACAGCTAAATTTATTTCTCATTTTTCTTATTTAATCTTTAATGACATATGTATCTACCTAAAAAAACAATTTTAAATTCTTGTTTTATTGCAGCCTCCAAATCTAGTACACTTTTATAAAAGTGTCTTGCTGAAGGCTGTTGAAAAAAGTAATCAATTTATGTCAAAGTTAATTTGGGGGTTTTTGGAACTACAGATTTGAAGTTTTGACAAAGAAGCTTAGTAGATACAGTTTAGAAAAATAAACCTTAATTGTTGAAAGGTGTATAATCCTTACAGCAAATTTCAGAGATAATAGATTATGACCTCCAAATACCCAACCTTGGTATGTTGGCCTATTACCCATTTGAGTTGGGATTTTCAAGGAGATATTGAAAATTGGTTGGAAGTTAGGCCTTTAGTTCCCCAAAGTTCAGTGATATGGTAGGAGAAACCTGAGTTGTTGCAGCTGAATTGCTGAGATGTATGAAGGGTTATCCTGTGTATGAACTTTTGTTACAAAGTAGTTTTTGACAGTGAGAGATCATAGTTGATTATCCAGAGACAAATGCAAGTCTAGCTTTTACATCACATGCAAGGCCTGTCTTAAAATATCTCTCAGACCCTGCTTACTTAACATTAGTTTGACAAAGACTATAGCAGTTTTTCAGTGTTACCTTCTTTGACTTAAGACTATGATTATGATTCTGACAAGGGATGACTTAGAGTCAGTTTTATCCAGAGGTTGAATCCTGAGTGAAAAACCCACTGCAGTAACTTGCAGTCTGTAGTTATGCCTTCTGTCTGTGTGTGCTCTGGTACTTCTGTTGGAGTTTTGCCAAATACTGTACAGGAAAATCTTGATCTTATTGTGCTTGAATAGTCATTTGAACATTTTTTTCCTTGTAAAATAACAACTGCAGCTGAACATGAAAACTTTAGGAATTAGATAAATGCTATGAAGCTTTTTATGTGCATGATAGAGTCACTTGTAAGATCTCATTTTACTGATGTAAATATAAAAGTATAGGAAATATTAATTTTTCCTAGTGTCCTTGTATTTTCAGCATAACTGAGGCAGATGAAGCAAAATGCGACAATATATTCGAAGATGTGAAGAAATCTGAAAGCTTTTTGGCAAGCAGTGATCAGACAGAGGGTGAGAAGGGACTTCATGTTTCTAGATCTTTGTGGGTGCTGGGAATCTATCAATTCCAGAAGCTTTGAGACACTGCCTGTGTCTTCAGGAAAGCACTCTCCTTAACAATTATAGACATTTTCACTGAATCTGAACATAATCAGTGCCTTAAGGACATAAATGTCTTTTATATAAAGCTTACATATAACCCAATGTTATTTTGTGGGATGTCACTTACTTTTACTTACTTTTATTTGAGCAGATGTCTCTGTTGAAAACCCTAAAGATGGTAACTGCTCTGTGTGGTTTTCTTGTGTTTGAGTAGACATTCTAGTGTCTTCTATATTAGCAGATTGTTTATTTAGACTTCTTCAGTTTGTGTTTTACATTTCTCCTGACACACTTTGTGGGTGAAAGTTTATGAAATATCTATCTTTCAGTAACTGAACTCAAAACTGAGCTGGAACTGGTGAATCCTAATACTATAACAAAGCCATTACCATTTTTAGGCTTGGTGCACTGATGGAAAGCTTCTATTTGGTTGCTGTTTTACCAGTGTGAGGATAGTTCATCCAAATTTCAGCATTTAAACTTGGTTACTTCTCTGTTTTGAACAAAGTGAAAATGTATGTGCTTTACAGAAGGGCTTATCCACTTATATTGTTAATTTTTTCAGCAAAACATAAATTTGTAATTTTTCACTTGGCTGCTGTTGTTCAATATTACAGTTTTCCATTTTGGCTCAGAATGACTGTAAATGTAGAGCCAGACTTTACCATGGAGTGTGTGATTTCTTTGCACCAGGAATTTAGGTTTGTTTGACTCCAGGCTGACATATCTAAGCCCTGGAGGGTTGCTCAAGTGAAAGGGGAGACTTCTGGCAGGTAGTAATGCTCCTGTCAGCATTATACCAACCTTTGACTGTTGCCTCAATCCCCCAAGGCTGGTAGTAGTTGTTATAACTGCAAAAAAGTCCCATCATAACTCAATGGATTGAGTCCTGTAGGAGTAGAAGTTTCACATCTATTGGCTCTATCAAGTATTCTTGCCCTGTCTGGATGGAATAAAAGTTTCAAGACTTATGGGTGGAAAAAACTCAAAAGCTAAACATTTTACTAACGTGTGCTTAGGTCTGACATACTTAACTTCTGTTTTAAAGTCTCTCTGTGTTGTTTAAATGCTTGTTGCATGTGCACGGAAAATATTTTGTGCTTTTCAGAAATGTATTGTTTAACTATTGCTTAATAGCTCTGAAATGTTTTTAACCTTTATCATTTTACAGTGTGTAGTTGAGAAAAAAAAATAAAGTCACAATAAGCATCTAAACCCACTGTTAGGTAGTCTCATAGGTAGTCTCAAAATGATATTTTGTATGTGTCATGTTTAAGCTCTACAAAGCATTCATTACAGCACGTGACCATTGTTTCTTTTCCCCCACACACCTTCTTTAGGAAAAGGGGAAGCAAACTTCAGTGTGAAGGCTGAGCCTATGATAAAAACATCATTAGTTGAAATGGATTTTGATGAGTCACCTTTGGATAATATCAAAAAAGAATTGACTCTGCAGAGTACAATCCCCATACCAAAAGAGCAACAACATTTGCAAAGCAACAGCTGTGGTCCAGGTTTTGCAGAAGAAAATACAAGTTCAGAGGAACAGGCCATGATAAAGATAGCTGGAAACAGCTACCTGGCATCTCCCAATCTACCTGACTTTTGTGGCTGTAGTCCTGGTTGGAGCAGTGCATTTTATGGAGCTGAATGTTTTGATTCAGAAGTTCATAGTTACTTGAAAAACCTTGGAAAGCAGAAATCAAGTGAGTCACAAAATATAGATGCTAAAAAAGTGGTGAGTACATTGATTTTAAATCATTAAGATACATCTTGTTGGTTAAAAGTGTGATAAAATTTGTTCTGTTATAGTGAGTCAAAACACCATTTATTTTTTTAAATATTGACTCTTAAATTTAAAATCCTCCAGATTGGTCATGTCTTGGCGATAAACCACGGTAGAGCTGTAGTATTGCAAAGTAAAGCACACTGACACAAATGTGCAGTCACCAATCACAACCCATTTTCTCTTCTTAAAGTTGACTGGAAAAGCACTCTGTGCCCTTTGCACCAACCCCATGGTAGTGATGCATAGAAAAGAGCTAAGAATGACTGTGACTGGAGCACATCACAGGCATAGAGCTTCATCAGAAGTTTTTATACTCTAGACCTGCCTCAATTAGAAAATGTTGTGGAATAAACAGGAGATTTGCCTCTGACTTCATTGCTACTCACCCCAGATTTTTTAGGGGACAAACTATCTTGTCCACCAGATTCCAAATGGCCACTCCTTCTGATCCCCTTTCTGTTTACGTAGTCTCTTAATAAGCTTGATTTTGTTTTAATTGATGAAGCAAAAGCAAACCTTGAAGTAAAAGCAAGCAGGTTCCAATTAGAATCTGGATAATAGCTTTCCTGTGTTTTTCCTGTTCTCTATGTAATGCCTCTGTAGGAGTACATCTTTTAAAAATCCAAGGGGCTTTTATGACTCTATGTTAATGAACTATGTTGTTAAACCTTTTCAGCTTTTCTGAAAAAGTGACAGGTTTTTCTTAAGCTCAAATTAATTTCTAGCAAGTCCATCCCATTAAAGCTAACCTATTTACCAATCTGTTGTTTGATATGTTAGCTCTGAGCTGTGTGTTTTCTGATCACTCTGCTTGTGGGAATTGTCTGCTGCATTCCTTGAACTTACTGCATTTAAAATGCTGTTTCATGTAACTGGGTCACTGGTAGTTAACTTAGGACCCAAGTGCAAAAGTCACCATTTTTCTAAAGCACAACATACATCATGTTTGTTGTTTCATAATAATTCAGAAGCTGAACTCAAAGTGGATGGCCCATTTTTACTGGCTGGTAAAATAATGAAAGCTTTGATATGCAAACAATTATAAATGTAAATGTTTACTTTTAAATTGATATATTTAGAGGGGCCTCATATACTTTGATTTCTACTCATTGCTTAAGTTACATAATTCTATAGAAATTTAGGTGGTTTTTTTTTCAATTTTTTGAAATACATAAATAGAAAATACGAAAGCTGATCTTTGAAATTTATATGTTCTTTATTTCTAGAGCAGCTCTCTTGCCTGCCTTCTGACCTGGTTGTATAATATCATGTAATTATACTTGTTTGGAAGCCATTGATTTCAGTCAGACTTTCAGTTCTTGCTGCAAATATAGTTCATCTGTTTAAAGTGTTTCTGGGGCCTGCACTAAATTCAGAACATACAAATTTTAATTCTTCTGATGACTTCTGATTGTAAGTTTTTAATATGATCTTGAAAACAACCAGAAAATTATTTTGAAAAAAACCAGATAAGTGCAATTATAACTAAAGGCATATTTATGTGAACCAATTCAGACAAACTTCCACACAGTCTCATCATACACGAACCTGCTCCAGTTCTAAAGTTGTAGAACTGTGACATTGCTAATGCTTTTCTGGGAACATGTAACTCCTGCTGTATCTTGCCTGTAAACACAGATGTGAAAGGTAGTTTTTCATTGTTAATATCATATTCTTGTCTGTTTGGATGTTCTTTTTTCTTCATACAAAATAATTCTCCTCTAAAATTTCACTTTCTTACTAGAACCACCTTCTACTTACAATTCTGATCAGAATCCTATTTCTTTTTAAATAGGAACTGGAGCAATTGCTAATGATGGAGACAAAAAATTACAGAAAGACCATAAAGTTTTACCAGAAGCTATTGCAGAAAGAAAGAAGAAGCAAAGGTAAGATTACAGCAACTTGCCAGTAATGAAATGGCTGCATTGTACTTCTAAGGACCTGTTCTGTAAATCTGAATCACTGATGTTCTTATGCCGTGTATTTTAAATCTAAAGGTCCTGAAACTAAATCTATGTTGGCCAAACTGAGAGGACAGCTACAGGAGATGAAATCAAAAGTGCAGTTTCTTGAACTGGTAAAGAAATATGTGCAGGCAAGTCAGACTTTATTTCACTTGTGCTTCATTTGTCATTTCATTACTGCATCAGTGTAACTGGCTGCTCAGATCACTATATGAAATTTGAAATGGTTTCTGTCAAACTGCTGAATTAAGTAAGATCCAAAAGAATTATTAAAGGTAATTGCTGCTAGTATTATTTAAAAAGGAAAAAAATCAGTTGTATGAAATGCAGTTTGTCTTTAAATTGATTGCATTTTGTGTGAATTTTCCTCTTTAATTTCTTGTTTTATCATGGCCTTGCTTCTTTGAGCAGATGATGTATGCAGAGCAGTGGGGTGTGGAATCCTATGTGCTGCCTACAGTCATTCACAGTGGGAAAGCTGACACCATGGACATGGCACCTATGAGTGAATCCTCATTGCTCCTTTACTATAACACAGAGAAACACCAGAGTACCAATCAAAATGGAGTGAGAGTTCTGCAGGCTGGTACACCACTTGGTTTAATGGCTTATTTATATTCTAGGTATAGTATATTTTACACATAAATTGGGAGTGGGATGAAGCACAGTTGCTAAATCAGGAAAAACTTGTCTCTGTGACAAATCCTAGTTACTCAACATTTATTAGAATTCTCCTCTCTTCTGTCAAATTTGTGTTATTTCTGTGAACACTCATTTACAGAAATGGGATGAAAATGTCAAAAGATAGGCTGGCTTTCATTAAAAGTATTTGATAATAAATTAAAAAATAGCAATTTAAACTTTTTTATCTTTTACTTACTTGAGGTTTGCTCTGATAGTTGCCATGGAATCAAGACTTTGTTACTGCCAACAGTACAACAATTCTTCAAATAATCATATAATCATATAATTTGGTAGTTCTTATTAATAAGGTCTGGAAATGAAAATGTTTAGGTTTGATTCTACAGATTATTGCCCCAATAATCAGTCCTTGGCACTGATCAAGATGCAGACTTATCTCAGGGTTTAAATGGGGATGGGGTGTCCTTCAGCTCCGTGAGGGCAGTGTTATTTTAAGGTACCTAAGCTGTAAAAGTGTGAAGGATGGAAATGGCCAGAGGCATCAGACTTGTGCCACTGCAGAGGGGGCAACTTCCTCCCAGCTGCTTCTCCCAGTTCATCCTGACTCTTGAGACCCAGTTACTTACACTGAGTGCTGCTTTTTCTGGTAGTTAATATTTTGCACAAAGTGAAGGAAATGTTTTGGAATTGGACTTTGCACATTCATCAAACCCAAACTTCTATGGTTATCTGTAAGCCAATAGGGAGAAAAGAATTAACTTGTGTTAAGACCTTGAGAATGTCTATAATGTATATAAATGTATATAAAAAAATAAAATGTCCTCATTTTTAATGTGTACAGTAAGTGTATTCTGTTGTTAAAGTAACTACTCCTCTAATTAGAGCTACAGGGAATATTTTCTTGCTTAATGTATCTGCTTCTTATGTTGTTACTATAATAAAAATGCTTTAAAGCAGCATCAAGTTAGATGATAGGAAAAAAAAAGAAAATGTAATATGTTCTTCCATACTATTTAGATTGCAATTTGCCTTAATAATAGAAATGTCAAAGTGGTTATTAACAAAATTGAAAGTAGAGAAACTCTTTATAAAACAAATTATGCGTTCAGGGTTGGCAATCACAGTACTTGATGTGTAAAAATAATTTTTAAAAGAACCAAGGTTTTATGAAGAGCTTGAGAATTTAAAATGCCTGTTCTTGATATTTTGAGGATATTTTTGCTGCTGCTATACTTGAATGCAAGTTGAAGATGTGTTCTGGCTTGTCTGAAGTTTTTCTTGTGCTTTACAGAAATGCCTTTTTAGAAGGTTATGTACAGCAATTTCTTTACACATTTCGCTATTTCTGCACACAAGAAGAATTTTTGCAGTTTCTTCTTGATAGAATCAGCAGCACTTTATCCAGGTACAGTAAATTTCCATGAAAAACATTATCAAAGCACAATTGAGTTTCCAATAACAAATAGCTGTTTCTCAAAAGTCCTACTTAATTAAAAAGAATTTTTATATTTGTTTTCGTAAGACTCTCTTAACAAGCAAGAGCAAAATGAGAGCAAGAGCTGCTACTAACAATGTGCTTACTTCTCAGTTCTGCTTCTCACTTTTACCAGTTATCCACTAAGGGGTAGTAATTACAGCCTCAGCTTTGTTTCCATAGAGCTATGGATTCTAGAGACGTGACATTTAGGAATTTAAGATACTACATTAAATGCCAAATAAAACTTGTGGGTTTTGTCAGTGCTTATTTTGAAATTGAAATTGAATATCAATTTTTGTCTAATAAGTTTCTTTTTTCTTCTCACCAGTGCAAGCCTGGATCCTTCCACATCCCTTACCAAAATATGTAACCGCAGTTTCTACATCCTGCAGGCATGGATTGAAGACTGTTACAGTGTAGACTTTGCAACAAATACTGATCTTCTGGGTACCCTAAAAGAATTTATTTCTTCCAAGGTAATTCAGAATTTCAGTAGATCCTTTAAGAAAAATAAATTAATTCAGTTGTGGGATATGTAACATAGTTATTACAAAAAGCTGCCCTAAGTACAATTAAAGTAAATAAAATTAAAATAATGCTATATTTGACAGCTATGTTCAGTATGTCTGGTTTTGGACAGGTAAGAATCTTACAACTGTATTTTAACTTGCTTATAATTTCTGGGAAATTGAGTTCTGTGCTCTGTTAGCCTATTTTGCCTTCCCAGGTTGCTTCATTAAATGGCTACGGGGAGCGCTTGTTGTCACTGCTCGAGGACGCCTCTGCCGGGAAAAGTGGCAGCAGTGATCTGTGCTCTGGTGTGGACAAATGTGAAGAGGAAAGTGAGGAAGGCAGAAAAACATTACATTCCCTATGTAAAAAGCTCTCAGAAGATGTTTCCAGAAAGGTGTGTCTTTTCTTCAGATTGCAGTGTATGGAGCACATTTCCATATATTATGTTTTGACAGAAACAGAAGTGTCCAACGTAGAGTCCAGACCTACTTCATAAGAATTATGTACCTGCATTTTAAATTTTCTTTTGAAAGTATGTAAGATTCAGACAGTTCTGTAACCGTGACAATAATCTTAAGTTTCAGTTCTTGACAGCTATTTCAGTAATCACAGATGAGAGAATCAAAATTTTGAGAGTAGAACTCTTCATTCTTGACACTAGCATGTGGCTCATTGTTGTTAGGAAACCTTTGCCGCCTTGTCAACCATTAGACATCTTTGTAAGACTATAAATACAAGAAAACAACTGGAGCTATGAGGTTCCCTGCTAGAACTTCAAAGCTTGTAGCAAGAACTTACCTGAACTTCCGTCTGTGTTTACTATTTTATTGTGTTCTACAGCCCCAGAAACAAGAACATAACTGCAGGCTTTTCCCAAAAACAGATCTCTTTACACAGTAACCAAAATAACATGTGGAAGTCAAATGTATCAATAATTTGCAAGCTGAATTAAACATCAGCCTCATGATAAAGCTGCACAATTCCATGGGTATATTGGGGATTCAGCCAAGAAAGGGCAAACAGAATAGCGGAATATGTCATTTTTTTTATTGTCACTGCACAATAATGATAATGGACAGTGGAAGAAGGGAAGAGAATGAAAAACCAAGTGTTTCTTGGGAAGGGATGTTTGGTTCTAAGCAAAAAGAAGTAAAATATTTTATGGCAGCAAGCTTGAATACACATGGGTTTGTTTTAAATGCTGATTGTTGATTGAGATCTGGCAGCGTCCTGCTTAGACTCATCCACATGCATATTATATTAGCTTAAAATAGCAGTGTTGAGTAAACTAATTTGTTCTGGGCTAACCTTGAAGGTTAGCTGAGGAGTTTTGCATGCACAAAGGTGTTTCTCTTAACACTTTCTTGAAAGTTACATCAAGGGAAGACTTAGTGTTTGTTTTAGAGAAGTTGTAACCTTACATTTATTTTTTCTACAGAACTTCTACTGGAAGCTGTCCAAAGGTATGGGACCAATTGCACAGTATCAGAGGGAACGACTGCACACAGGTTCGGCAGTTCTGCCAAAGCCCTGCTGTAGCAGTTTCACTGAAGAATCCTCAGTCTCCTTAGCTAGAGTGGATGAAGTGGGACCAGTTCTCTTGATTGAGTGCAGTGCCCAGCAGCTTTGTTGGCAGCTGACGCTTCTGCAACAGGTACAAAGGTCTAGGTTTATTTGGAAATACAAATAATATCTGTCTTCTTACTCTTTCTCTCTTTACCAATTCCCAACCTTGTTTCAAGCTTATTTTGTACTAGTTTATAAGACTTTGAATTAAAACTTTTCTCTTGACATCTCTATCGCGAAATTTAGAATATCTAATGCCATTCTTAGGCTGTGATCCCTTTCATAATTAATGCAGGTGGGGTGGGAGGAGTACCATACTCTGTCATTTTTATCCCCAAGCATTTTAAAAGAACTGTTAGAACTAACAGCAGATATATCTTCCTTTTTTTGTTTAGGAAGTATTTAATAAATGTCATCCAGTACACTTCCTAAATTCCAGAGCACTTGGTGTTAAAGACAAATGTGTTGCTGTGCCAAAGTAAGTTGCTTGTTTTAACTGTCCTTCAATTCTGTTGATGCACAATAACTTAGAGTGTTACACTTTTAATACAGCCAGAAACAGAAACTATTTAAATACCTAGTATTTTTTTACAAACTAGGTAGCCTGTTTATATGGGTTATTTAATTTCAGGAGATTTCATGTGTGAATAAGGTATGTACCTATGCACATGAATGTATGTGGAAGGCCACATTTGCCAGGTGATTTCTTTGAAATCTGAAGTGAGTTGAGGCCAAAATATTTCTAAGAACTTGCATTGGGGATTGCTTGAAAGGTTTCATTTTTGGCGGGGGAAAAATGTAATGGATTCTGAAGTAGATCTGTGGTCATGAATGTGTGAATATATATAAAATCTCAAAGGCATTTACAGTCCTACAGAATAGCTGAGGGTGGAAGGGACCTCTCAATATATGTAGTCCAACCACCCTGCTGATGCAAGGTCAGCTGGACCAGGTTGCCCAGGGTTGTGTGCAGCTGGGTTTTGAAGGGGGATGGAGACTCCACAGCTTCTCTGTACGATGTTCCTTCTGTATGTTAGGGAGATGAATTATTGGGATTCAGAGATACACAAGAATTTTCCTATAGTTACAAGAGTGGTTACGAACCCATTTAAATTATTTGTTCATCAGTAATTAATATTTTCATCCAACCACATAGATCTAATGATTTTTATGATGGTGGACTTCTTACATACTTAGTGGATTTAGTTAGCTTCTAACGAGTAGTTGTTAATTGCACTACCAATGGTAAATTTTTGCTTCTAAGTATAGGGAATGAACATCTAAAGGTTGTTCAATGGCCAAGGTTAGATCACCTGGTTTGTACAGATTTTGGGGTTCAGTCATGGGAAATGACACGATATCAGGCTCCATTTCTTATGTGGCTGCAGTTGTTGACTTGGGGTTTCTGCCTGTTATTTTGTGTCAGGTTGGCTGGGGTTTCATTATGCACTAATGAGTGGGGAAAGTGTTTTTATGTACAGAAATGTATCCTGTATATGCTTTTTTTAAATCAGATATGCCTACCTTGTAATTATAAGGAAGAAGAAGTAACATGGCTCACTATGTACATCACGAAGTATAAAATCAAGATGGCAAGCAATGTAAAATTATTTTAAATGGTTAGAAGTTGACATCTTCACAATCGAGGTTTTCTTTAAATCCAATATGAGCCAGAATTATTTTTGCCTTTTTTTTTCTGTATTTTCCTTAGGGCAGTTTCTGCTGAGACAGTTTCACTTAAAGTCTGCAATCTGTTTCTGTCAAAGTGCATACAAGACCAGTACCTTCTGCAATTATTAAAAAATGCAGACAGTATCAGCACCTGGGTTGCTGCTGAAATTGTAACATGTCACACAACTAAGGTTTGTCATTGTTTATTGTACTATTAACTACAAAACAGTTATTTATTTCTCATTATCTATGGCTTGTTATGTAGCAAACCTGCAAGAAGTATTCTGAAATACACCTGTAGTTAACAATTTGGTTTGTTGTCATAAGGAGGGTCTTGGATGCTTTAGTAGCAGATGTCAAGGCCTAACAGAATGTAAGAAATGGATTGTCTAAGGGGAATATGGCTCAAACTTTTTTCAAGGACACCTGAGTGACAGGAAGGGAAAAACTGTGTGAAGGGAAAAGTTACTACAGTCAGCAATTTTGATAACAAATTGAAAAAGGAAATACCTCTTCTTCCTTCTCATTTCATTTCATTATGTAGATTTACTATGTATATGTGTATATTATATATCTGAATTTTTTTCCAGCGGCAGGTGAGCTTGTTATCAAAATTTCTTCTTATAGCAAAATGCTGCTATGAACAAAGAAATTTTGCTACTGCAATGCAAATCCTAGCAGGCTTGGAAAATCTTATTGTACGACAGTTGCCAGTAAGTTTGGAACTCTGTTTTCTAACCATTTTGCTTAATGTAATCTTGTTCTAATATAGACATGAATGTGAAAAACAAAAATATATTCTGTTTTATTGTAAGGCCTGGAAAATTCTACCTGCAAAAGTAGCTGAGATAATGGAGGAACTCAAGGCTGTTGAGGTATAGTATAATGTCCTTAATGTAAAATTACATCTTTGGAGTTGGTGATGTTGCAAGATCTCCTTAAATGGATGTCTCTGCAGGATGAAAACCATAATTATTACTTTTAATTATGAGTTTAATTTGGTTGAAGATTTTTTAGTCCTAATCCAAGAGTTTGCATAAATTTTAATCTCAGTATTTCTTTAACGTGTCCTATCAAAAATTTAACGTGACAAATGAAAATTTTGAAATCAAGCTAAAACATTAGATATGCTACATTGCGTTAGAAGATTTCTGCAGAAGCTTTGCAGCTGTAATGTGCTCTGAAAAATCTTAAATGCCTATTTTATTATGTCCATTCTTTTATTGATCTATATGATTTTGAAACATAGAGTGAAGTTTTAAAATGCAGTTTTGCCTGTGATTAAGAACAATTGAAAATATGTATGAAATATATTTTGATTAAAGTTACTTTATTTGTGTACTTTAAAAAGTTTGCCACCACGTGAATTCATAGTGTTGTCTTCAACTTCAGTGCCAAAAGTTAATATTCCTGACAAATAAATAGATAGTGTTAAGTACATGGAGAACTTGTAAAACCTTCCCCAAGACTTAATGTGAGATTAATCTGTGTGCATTTTTTAACTAGGTGTTTTTAAAAAGTGACAGCTTATGTCTGATGGAAGGAGACAGATTCAAAACTCTTCCAACGATTCCGTCAGCCCATGTTTTGGCTATGCATGTCCAACAACTGGAAACTGGAGGATTCACAATGACAAACGGAGCTCACAAGTGGACTAAACTTAGGTAATTATTTTAATTATGTGCATATATCACCTATATTTTTATTATACTATTATACTATTTTATTTTAGTATATATTTACTATATATTTATTATACTATGTATTTTATTATACTATTGTCTAATGAGATAATGAGAGCTAAAGCAGCATTTCACAATTAACAGTTAAAATAGTTTCATTCGTTTAGACATGTAACTAGAGGTACAATGTGCAATAGAATAAAATGCTTGATGCCTTTGAATTTACTTTAGGGTTTGTTTTTGGTTTATGCTTTTGTTTTTATCATCAGCAAAACAAACTAATCTTTTTTACCATATTCTCTTAAAAGAAATATTGCAAAAGTTGTGAGCCAAGTTCATGCCTTTCAAGAGAATCCTT
The DNA here is from genome assembly GCA_013396995.1 of Dicaeum eximium. Classification (NCBI taxonomy): domain Eukaryota; kingdom Metazoa; phylum Chordata; class Aves; order Passeriformes; family Dicaeidae; genus Dicaeum; species Dicaeum eximium. The sequence continues at coordinate 1,516,600 of VWZP01005979.1, read as the reverse complement.
ATACATATGCACCAGATTTCAAGCTGCAGTCTTACCTCAGACAAAGAATAACTCATTTTAAAGATGCAGACATTTCTGCCTTGGCAGCTGACAACTGTGCCAACTTCCATCAGATACCAGCAGAAAAACATTCTCGAAAAATTCAGGACACACTGCGCAGGATGAAAGCAACATTTCAGTAATTATTTATGTTTCTCTGTTCTATTCTGGGTCTAGACTGGATTAAGTTGACTTCATCCACTGGACTCATTTCCAAGAAAATACTCAAGTGAAGCGACATAAGATACTTTCTCAAGTTGAAATTATTATATTTCATAACATGGAATAATAAAATGCTGACTAATGAAATTTGAATCACTGGCAACTGAATGGCAGATGAAAAGAATAAAAAGAGAGATAAAATTAAAGACAGTGTAGATGAAAAGGCTTATTAATTTTGTTACTCTTCTTAACATAAATAATTAATTAGCCTGAAAACCAATATCTAAAAAATACTGTGGAAAAAAGTTAAAATTCCAGCTTCTTGCTTGAAGTTGCCAAGTTGGCCTACGAGAATTCAAAACATAGTTCATTAAATGTGTCTAGTATTTTTATATAAACACAGTACACTTATATCCTGTTATATTGTGCGTATAATTCAGAAACACAGATCCTCTGCTATTCATTGACAGTTGGTGTTTCTTGCTTTTATGTTGTATATTATGAAAACTGTGGCATAAATAGTTGTCTGTCTAGTTCTCCTACATGGGATAGAGGAATGCTATTTTTCAACTTTGATTTTTTTAGTTTGATTTTAAAGTCATGAGACTAACCTCTTTCCAAATGAAAGTAAGATCTGAATGTAAGTATTACCAATTCATTGCTCTGCTTCTGCACTCCTGGCATTGTGAAGACAGTAAATGTGAAATTGCTTTTTTTATCTCTATTTGGCACAAGAGTCACTTTGCCAATTTATGTCTGTCTGTATGTGTGCACATTTGAGTATGGCTTTTGCTCTTGAGGTTGTTTTTGTAGATCACAGTGCTCCAGCAGCATCCAATAGAAGATAACCATGTGAAATTTGGATCTGCAACATGTAAAACTGTGGTGCTAACCTATTCACAGAGCTTATACTTACAAGACCTTCTAAATGGCAATGAAATGTGCTATTGCTAGAAAATTTGTTGAGCTACCCAGGTTTATGCAAGGCCAGAATGTTAAGGCGACAAATTCGGTAAAAATACAAGTATTTCTACCAGAGGGAGCAATGGTAGTGTTGAATGAGAAGTAGGGAAGGGCAAGAAACACTCAAGCACTGTTTTGAAAGTGATTTGCTTAGAACTGTGTTTAAAAAAAAATTGAAAACAAAATGTTTTGAGAGATGTGAAGGGCAGATGTAAACTAAGTATCTCCTCAAATGTTAGTGATGGAGAAGGATAATGATGTAAGAAATGGGAGTGTGTACATGTCTGGTATTTTGCAGTTGTACTGTTGTGTTCGACAGAAGTGCATGTGCACACGCTAAACTGTAGCTTTCCAAATGTATAAGAGGAAGGCTTCTCCTTTTCTTTGTCAGTAACAGCAATATTACATCTGAACCCTCTCTCATCTTCCTCAGTAAAAGCAAGGTGTGTCCATACTTTCCTTTTAATACTCAGTTACTTTTTCCTACTAATACAATACTACTAACTTTTGGCTCTTATTGGTTTAGATGCTGAAGAACCGAGTCCTCAGCAGGGTTTTCTTGCTTTTGTCCTACTTTTAGTATTATTTATTTTATTTACCATATGTAGGTTTAACATGTCGTTAATTATAGTATTCTGACTTACCCTTAGGGAAGTAAATCATGTTGCTATTTCTCTAAAAATTGCCAAAGTGAAAACATTTAATATTTACCTCCTACCGTTATGATTTAAGAATGTTAATGATAATGTGATCTTCAGACATTTCACATATTTTATCTGTATGCATTTATTTTAAATAATTGGTTTTGTTAGTAGTTGTTTGGGGTTTTGTCAATTAAAAATTACCATTCACTTAAACCCACACCTTGCCTTTAAACGACAGTAAAATTTTAAGTAGCATAAATTTTACTAATGTAAAGTACTCCACAAACTTGCTAATCACATGATCTTAATAAATTCATTTTATACAGTTACCAGTCAGACTTCTGAAATTGCTTTTGTGAATTTTCTTATCATTTATATTTTGCACTCATGAGAATTAGCTCGTGTATTTCTTAGTTCTGTGTTACTACATCTAGAAAATATTGTTTATTCTACGATGATAACTGGTGCTGTACAAGATTTTTAAAACCACCTCATGTCTTCTGTAAGTGCTTCAGCATATCAAACCTTATATTGGTATTAATGCGTAGTATTGGGTTATGGTGCTGCTTGGGAGTGTGTCCATCAATCAGACATTTCAGATAAATTACTATTTTGTGGTGGAATATTCCATTGGAGATTTTTATGTGGTTTCATAGTCTGATAACCCTCTAAAATATATGTGAGAATTAACAATTTCACCTTTTCAATTCCTATTTAAAAATTCCCGCAGCAAACAAGTTTGAAGATACTTTTAATGTGGCTGTTTTTAATCTATCAATGAATGACAACAACTCTGCAAATAGATGCTTATTTGCTGTCATATGTGATAAAATTCATAAACAGTAACAGTAGTAAATTATTTACCTAAGTAGCAAAATTCCAGGATAATCAGCTGCGCAGTCATAGACTAGGATCATTGGGTTTTCTGGAGAAAAGAAAAAATAAAGTCACTTCTTCTGGAGAAGAAGTATCTTGATATCCCTTCAAGATATCTCCTAGTTCTCATTTTCTTGATGCAAGGAAGTGAAAGGGAAAAGGACTTGAAAATAAAAGGTGGAAGAGATGACTCCTGAGATGAGTACAGATCCACAGACATGAGCAGAGTAACTTTTCTCCATGAAGGTAAACTGCAAGTCAAAGTTTGGATAATTCTGTTAAAGACCATTGTTGGGAATAAGAAATCCCCCAAAATTAGTTTATTTAAATAAAAGATAATGGACTGAAACCTAGAGAAATACGTGGAGAACTCAGTAGAGTGCCAAACAACTAAATTTTGATGTTTAATCAACTAAGATGATTAAATACTGAATATCCTAGGCTGCATCTAAAAATTGCAAGGATGATGTATTTTGAAATGTCACAAATAGTCTCTCATTTATTGTTTCTCCAGACCAGGGATGTATTGAAGTACACTGTGCTCACATCCCTTCCCATACCACCTTCTTACTCGGAGGACAGCCAGGATGTGATTTGCTCTGAGCCTGGCATAAGCAGTCTTCAGATACAGCTTTGTGTGTATAAGCTAGTGCTGGAACCATAGGGAATAATCTGACTGTTTAAGATTTTACACTGTTTAATAGATAAACTGTTGGAAATCTGCATTTGGAAAGCAATCAAGATGAAAGTTACCATGAGACAACAGAGTTCATGATTCAAAGGAAATAAAGAGATTAAAGAAGCAGAATAATAACACTGGGCTTCAAAAACACAAACTTCAACAAATTCAAGGAATTGGTACATGAGGTCTTGGGGAAGGAGTTCAAACACAAAGAAAAGTTCAAGAGAGCTGAGAGTTTCTAAGAAGAGTTTCTATGGCCATATTTTAAGTATAACAACAGTCTATCCACATGCAAAGGAAAGAAAACTCAGAGTGCTGTGGCTGCATTAGGGACTCATCAATTACCTGAAAAAAAATCAAAAAAGAGTACTGGGAAAAAGAAGTAGAAACAAGACAGCTACATGATCAAGAACAAATATAAAAGACAGCAGGTTAGGAACAAAACTGCCAGACAGAAAATTTTTTGTTCCTAATCAGCACAGCAGGTTAGGAACAAAACTGGACAGACAAAAAATTTTTGTCAGCAAGGGAAAAGCAAAACAGTAAAAATGTATTTTTAAATATTTTTCTATTATAGAATAAGAGCTCTCTGCTTACCAGAAGAGGTAAGTATCAGATGGTGCAAAAGCCTGGAGTGCTTTCTATTCCACTGCCTCCCCTCTAAACAATGCATGTCATGATCAAAGTTAGCCAGGAATGCAAGTCAGAGGCTATCAAGCTAATTAGATGTATCATAACATTAACTTCTGATTAAATCTGTTTTATAATAATAAGGAGGAAAATTGAAATAATCTTGGAATTACTGTGTTTTTGATTGAGGAAGAATGAGTGAGTTCCCAGAGAACCGAAAAATAATATGACTTTTTAAAAATGGGCAAGACCACAGGAATGAATGGAAAGGCAAGGTAAAGAGAATGACAGAGAATCAGCCAGGAAAACTTTGATACTAGAAGAGTTACTGCAAAAGCAGTCTGAAAATCTGCAAGCATAGAGACTAATTGAAAAGGCTGACATGCTTTTGTCCATGAAGTAATTTTTAAATGACCTAATGGCCAAGGTAACTGTCCCAAGTGATAAAAACAGCATGTTGTATGTTGAAGTCAATAAATGCCTTGACAACAGCTCCTCCTGGCCTGATGATGTATTTGGTTGCTCAGAATCAGATGATGGGCCTGTAAGGTGAATACACAACTGGTTAATACATAATTTCAAAAGGTAATTAAGATGCTTGTTAAATTGGGAAAGTGAATTGAGTGGGGTTAGGACTATGCAGATGTTGTGAGTGAAAAGCAGGTGCAGATCCCTCAGGGACAAGGCACAAAATAAGCGAGATCTTTGGCTTTATCAAAAGTGTAGCATTCCCACTGTGGGAATCCTGGAGCAGCAATCAAATGAGGACCCAAGGCACTGGAGCCCTGCTCAGGAGTGAAGCTCCAGGGAAAGTGCTGTGGGTGTGAGTAAAGAAATCTGTGCTAATTAACATTTCATACATATGCAGTGTCCTGTTTTGCTCATTAGCTGCCCCATGGAATGCAGGTGCTGCTGTTTAAATTCCAAGACTTGCAGATGGCCTTCACCTTGGCACCCGTGCAGATGGGGGGAAGGAAACTATTCTGCCTTACAGCAATGAGGTAAAACATGCTTGATTCTCAACACACCTGGGTGCCAAGAAGGGAACTATCACTGTCACAGTAACAAAAAAAGACCTGCTTGAGACTCTGCATACTCCAATCAGGGAGGCAAACTATCCAGGATTACTATAAGGCAGCCTTCTCACAGCCTACACTGTATGGAATGTGTAGGAATGTCTGTGAATTTACTGCTGAAATATAAGGTGGGATGGAAAGCACACTTATACAACGTACAAGCTCAGAATTCACAAGAATCATGACAACAGTTTAAATTTCAGCTTCAAATCTTATGGTTTTGAAGGATAAATATTAAATGAAAAATCATTACAGAGCTTCAGTAAAAATCTCTGGCGACGATAACAGATCACAAGCTGAATATGAATCCATGTCTACAGTTTACAAAAAGAAAAAAAAAAAGAAGGTGGGAGGAGAAGACCTGAGGTGTACTACACAAGAGCTGCACATGACAGAAGGTAATTATTTTGCTCTGTTTGGCAATAGATAAGCATCAGCAGGAATACTTCACCATTTGGGCACTGCAGCTAGGATACATACAACCAAAATGAGAGACAGTAGAGGACCACAATAAGTACATGTTTAGAAACATAAACTGAGAAAGACTGAAAGAACTGGACTTACATAGACAAGATTGGATTGAGCAGACCTGTGAATGTGAAATGTTGCTGTAAAAAACATTAGTAGCTGCAGGGTGAGGGGGTTTTTTGTCTTCTGTGAAGGTTAAGCACTTGATTTTGAAACAAGGCTGATTTTGTTTCAGTTTTTACATTAGAAAGCTTCCTGTGAAGTACTGGAATAGGTTACTCATCTGTAACACACCTCTGAGATCTGCTTTCCTGTGAAATTTTAAGAACAAGTGAGATAAAACTCTGTCATAAGTGCACAGGCCTCCTTATTCCTGTGAAGGGAGAGGGACTCAGTAGGGATCTTCAGTAAAGTAAATTAGACACTAAATCAAATACTTACCTGCAATCAGGGAATTATATTAATTTGATTACTAATTTAATTGTATTCCAGTCACTTCAATTTTCAGGGGTTTATTTGCAATCTTCCACTGACACCTACCAAAAGTAGGTGGTGCTGTGGCATGAGTTGCTAGAACTGATGTCAAAGATGTTATAGAGGGATGCTGAATTTCCTTTCTATACATATGCTAATGCAGTGGAAAAGTGACTTGATGCTAAAAGCAGCAGCGGAGAGGGATTAGAGGCTGAGCCTGCCATGCACATCTGTGTGCTGGGCAAGTCCTCTTAGCTGCCAGGAGCAGAGAGAGCATCCCGGGAGTGTCCCTGTGTACATGTGGCACTCGGGACGTGGTTTAGCTGTGAACTTGGATTAAGGGCTGGACTCGATGGTCTTAGAGGTTTTTTCCAACCTGAAAGATTCCCTGAGTTTATCACTGCCTCGGCTAAACTGTTCCTACTTCCCTCCTTTCTGTAGCAGCTTTCTGGCTGTGAGGTCGCGGTATAACCAGGAGATGGCACAAGAGGCTCTCTGCAGCGTTTTAGGTGTCGGTGCTGCCCCGGGAGCAAAGGGAGACGGAAATGCCTGCCCAAACCTTGCCTATTGGAAACATGCAAACACAAAATGGCAAGTGGTTTTTTTTATATTCCATTTCTAAAATGAACATGTATTTATATTCAGCGTTCCGCTGTTCCCTTTAATCTTTTAGAGAACATGAACACACACGTCATAGTCTGAAATGCTGTTTACCTTCTATCCATGTGTAATACACTCATTTCTGGAAAACCTGGCCAAAGAACTACACTGCACTGTGTGGAGGAAATGTAGACATCGAATTGCAGATTACAGGGGCAGTGTTAAGCATCTTAACCCAGCTACATTCCTGTCCTCACCCACTAAGCCTAGCTTTTCCCTTATCAGCAAACTAAGGGACTGTCAGGACATGTCTGTGCTCCCTGCTTGGAATAAGTGAAGGCAGATGTACAGTGTCATTTATGCTCTGTTGCTACAGTTATTTATCCTGCCAAAGTGCTTCTCTTCTCCAGGCAATAGTGACATTCGCAGGATACTTGATGGAAGTGACTGGAATAAGGAAAATAGGAAGAAATGGTGTTTAGTGAGGAATACAGATGAAGGGGAAAAAAACCTAAAAACGTGAAATGGAGAAGAGCCCTGAAGTCAGTAAAATAAAAAGGTAACGATTATTTCTATTTAATTTGAACAGCCTGGTTTTGGAGCAATACAAAGACTTGATTTATTTTAGGTGTAGTTAGGGGGGAAGGAAGAGCCACTAAAACATTTTCACTGCTGAGACCAATGCATTTCAAAGCAGCATTGTATGGCCAGGATGGGCACAGAGAGTGATAGATGTCCCAGGGCTGCCAGCTGTGATAGCTCATTCTCCTGCTGGCTGACTCATCATGCTCAAATGCTAACTCTAGAATCAAGGAGGAAATTATTCATTCTTTAATAGCCGAAATTGAAGTTACTTTCAAGAATAATAAATGCTTTGGTCGGTATAATTTCTTTCTTTCTGAATTTCTTTAGAAAGTATTTGTGGGAAATGTGAATGTAATGGAAAATTTATTGTTTAATACATTCTTACTTTTATATGTTGCTAAATGTAACTTTAGAAGTAAACATCGTGGAAAAAAATATCTTTCAGCAAAGACTGACAAAGAAAAAGGCCTTGATGTAAAATGTGAAGTTAGCCTCTCTCTTAGGTTTTGAAAAGATTGCAAGGTGTCTAAGTGTGTCTAATCGTTTTTAAAGTCTAATTTCTCGTCTAAACAGAATTAAACAGGCTTCTGAGCAGTTTCATTTGAGCAGCGTCCATAGAGATCTCCCTCTGGCAGTATGATAGCAGTGAGTGCTGAAGCAGAATTTTCATTCCTGAAACTTGAATGGTTTTCCAACTATAATAGTTTGTCTAATAATAAATAAATAAACAAAAGACTTTGCTGCTGTACCTTGCTTCTGTAACAATAGCATTACATGTTCTAAATGTGGTCCTGCTTCATACTGAATTTGACTTTTCTTTTAATAAGATTAAATTTGGGTAAGGAGCCATTAAATCAAGTGTTTGCTTTATTAATATTTGCAGCATGTCTCTGCAGAATATGTATATTTTTAAAACATTTCACTGATTCTTTTTAGCTGCTGGTGGCAGCCTTGTGTTAAGGAGCCATGGGAGCTCTTGGCATTTTGAGTGCTGTGTTGATTTAGATCAATTCCAAACATGATGAGACATTTAATTTTCATCTGTGCATTGTCACCGTGTTTATACCAGGCCCTCCTGGTATTTATGCACATATGGTCTTTAAGTGCCTCGTGGAAAAATAGCTCTTATTCTGTCAAAGAGGAAAGATAATGATAATAATTGATAATTAAGAGATTGGTTGGAGGCCATTTGTAATGCTTTTAAGTCCTAAATAGTGATTTCTCAGAAACTGAATGTTTGGATAAACACACCAGGGCAGAGACCATGTAAATTGCTTGGCAGATGCCAGCAGCCCTTGCTTCCCTGGACAGACCTTCATGGGAAATCTGCTTCTCCACAGGTGAACACACAGCTCCTGTGGGGCACAAACAGCCTGGTTTTTACTCTGTGAGTTGCATCGCCACCTAGCTACTCCTAAGAACCACGGATTCCCTCCACTCGAGGCTCACAGCACCCTCCAATGCTTTGGGGAGGGGTCCCCTGCTGGTACAAAAGGACAGTCCCTTCCTTTGGTCTTGTGCAGCCACTGCAGCAAGGCCGAGTGCTGGCAGCTCTCCCTGGGACCTGTGGGGAGCCCAGGGCACCCTCAGGGCTCTCCTCAGTTCCTCCATAGCTCCAATAATGCTGACGGGATATCTCAGCACAATCCTGCCCCTCTGCAGGGCTCTGAGCTGGAAAATGTGGAGCCACAATTAATTCTCAAAGGCTGAGATGTAAATCCAAAATATTTCTATTTATTATCTATTATCCAATATTTCTAGATATTATCAACTCTCTAGTAGGCAGCCAAGTAGTAGTTCTGCAGAACCTCCTCAACATGAGACCAGTGTTGTGTGTGAAGATTTCTACAAAGCTGAAGGGGAAGGTGCTGCCTCCCCAAAGAAGGCAGCTGTGTATTCTGCAAACATCTGCATAGAGTATTGCCATTATCTATGGTAATGGATCTCCAGACTCCTGCTAGTGGCAATCATGTTGGTATGTCTGAGCTCTTTGTCTCTGTCCCCCTGTAGCAGCAGAGTAAAAGCTACTGTCTGTCCCTGCTCTATTCCAGCAAATTTCATTAGCATGAGCAGGTTTTCATCCCGTTGGTAATATCACTTGATTTCAAACTTGATATTTCTGAATCACAGTTTAGCAGGAGATTTTCAAACAAGCATTTAATGAATAATAGAAACAGAAAGAAGGCAGCTTAAGAACTTTAGATAAAATTAAACTAGAAGCTGTTAAATCTTGTAGTAGTAATTACATTAAGAACTCATCTTCTACCTGTCCAGGAGACTTATACATTTTATGTGTAATGGAAATGAGATCTGGTTTAATCTTGTCACACCATGATCAATTTGTGTCTCTGGGAGCTCAGCATTTGACACCATCTTTCTGCAATGCCATTTGCTTCAATACAATGCAATTAATAAACCAGCAGTGTATAAAGATGCAATTTGCAGCTCAGATGGTAAAAAGTCTTCAAATCAGTAAAGGCCGATGTATCAGTGGATGATAAAATTCAATATTTTCTATTTTTAGAGTGCCATCATAGGCCATGTATTCTTTCTGTCCTATAAAACAACTGCCAAGTGTCTTTATTTGTTGACATAAACCTGGAAAAAGTAATGTCATAGAAATAGACTCTTCCATAATTTTAAAAGTATTTGTATAGAGATATATATAAGTATATATGTTATATGTAAGTATATATGTTATATATAAGAACATAAGTATATATGTATAAGGATATAAGTATATTTTTTATACTTATGTATAATATTCTGTAAGGACTAAGACTGGAAATAATTCTGGGCACATGGGACATATTTATCTCATTGGGATGGGATTGTGCCCCATCTGTGATGCAAAATGCTGTTATAGTGATCAGAAGTACTTAAATTGAGAAGGAAGCTTGCAGAAAACTTACACTTTCTTTTTCTGATGTTCATGAGACTTAGTCCTTGAGAATGGCATTTTGCCTGACTGCAGGGGAGGCTTGGCAGGATTCTGCAAGCAGGCAGTGGCACTGATATTCCCAGTTCTGACTGGAGAGGTTGCTGCCAGGCCATGTGTTAAATGCAGCTGAGTCAAGAGACCTGTCCTTCAGTAATTCAGTGAACAGAGCACATTCCTGTATGCCTCCTCTCCATCTCCTGCCTGCTTGGTCTGCTTTGTGAGATATGTTGTGAACAGAACTGTCTGATGCTCAGAAGTTCTGATATTTTAAAATTTATCCTCAGGTTTGTGGTGGAGGAAGTCTTTACATTTACCTAAAGAATAGTTAAAAACCTGAAATATTTGATGGGGGGGGGTGGTGGGGATGTGTGTTATAAAACAGGAAATTTCAAAGCAATTTTGTACTGTCTGGTCAAATAAACTTTCTAAACTTTCCATTGTTAATCAGAAGATGCTTGGAAAGGATAAATGGATGAGGATTCAAATAATTAGATATCAAACTATTTCATTTGTTTGGTGAAAAAACACCACAAATATATATATATACATATATATGATATGCTCATACATGTGAGTCTGTGTGTGTGTGTGTGTCCAACAGGCTTTGTCCATGCTAGAAGTGTTCATGGATTTCTTCAGGTAGATATATGGGAGGCATTAATGCTTGAATGTTTATTTACACATTTTTACACCATTTTTCCTCCAGGAAGCTTGTTTAGTGGGCTCAGGCTGCAATATCAATCCCTACCTACACAGGCCAGAAACAAAGAGCTCCAGGAGGGCTCTGGGCATGTATGCTTGCAGTTCTAAATTGGTTATTAGACACCTTTAAATAAAGGTGACAATCGTGTTTGTAATTTTGTTTGGTTAGAGACAAACTCTTGACCAGTGTCATCAGTGGCAGAGCAAAGTAGGACTCAGGCTATGCCATGAAAATGAACAATCAATGACAGAGACATACATGTGAGGTTTCACAAGTCAAATTTGAATATAGTTCAATGAAACAATTTTGTGGTGAAGAAAAAACTATAGCATTTCTTGATTAATGGATATAGCAACTGTATTTGGAGTGGACAAGAAGTTGAAATGTTTGGTTTAGGAAAAGATTGACAAAGAGGATTTTAATAAAACTTCTACTGGATTAGTATAAAGAAAAAAATGTATCTGTATAATATTAAAATTGAATACACTGGAAGATTCAGACATAAAACTAAATAGGAGGGTTTTCAGTCTTCAAACCTCTGCCTCGCCAACAGTCTAAGAAATAGTTGGAACTGTGGTTACAGTAACTGTTATCTCAGAGAAAGTGGATGCCGGGAAATGCAGCCAGAGTGGCAGAATAACAGGTTGGCCAAGTCACAGGGTAGACAGCAGAGCACTGGGTTTGTGTGCAGGTGGTGGGAGGGTGTAAAGCAGCAGGCAAGAACAAAGACAGATAAATAAGATGTGCAATCGTGATCTCTGGAGGCAGACTGATACCAAGCAGGGCTGTGATAGGAATTATCAGTGCAGGAGAAGTCCCACCCTGTTCTTGCACAGGAGAGGAGGGTGAAAAGTGGAGGGAATTCATGGTTACCCTGCAGTGAAAAACTGCCCATGAAGCACCAAGAACCTTTTGGCAATACACTACAGAGACTTTACTGCAGCAGCCAAGTGTTCCTGTCGCACACAAAACCCAAATATGAACGGGAACGTTTCTGAAAGACACACATAAGGTAGTAAGAAGAAAAAGAGGGATAAGTAAGATAGCAGAGAAATCTGGATGACCTGCATAGCTGCAAGAGATCTGGGAGGGAATATATGACATGAATTCTGTAATTTCAGCAGAACTCTCAGCAGAATGTGAATTCTAAGGCAATAATTGTCATTTTCTGATTTGTTTGTCCAGAAACCATACTTGTATATAAACGATCAAAAGCCTTTCGATTTGCAGAATCCAATGACCTTGACTTTTCTGTTTCCACAACCTTCTCCTCCAAACCCCTCAGCCTGTGCCTGGTGCTCATAACCTGATGCTGCAATCCCGGAGATCCCAGCGAGTGAGTTTCTCCGCTTGCCTGGCTCAGGCAGTCCCGGGAACGCAGTGCTCAGCCCGGAGAGGAGCAGGCCTGAGCAGAGCAGTGGGCCTGGCGCTTGAAAAGGAATAGAAAAGCAACTCCAGGGGAAGGGAGATCGGAAATAGCAGCGTCCCTTCTCCCTCCAGCGGCCGGGGCCGGGGCGCTGCCCCGGGGGTACATTCCCCAGCGCCGTTTGAGGCTGCTCAGCTCCATAAATGCCATTTGCATGGGGATGGGATATAACAGGAGCTGTAAATCACTGACGGCGGAGCGAACTCCTCAGGGGCAGACACAGCGGAGCCGAGCCTCCGCGAGCCGGGGCAATGTGTGAACGGTATCTTTTGTTGGGGGGGAGGACAGATAGCAATTAGATGATACTCATCTGGCCCTTTGATGTGTATTTACACAAACAACGTTTTCCTCCGCGAGTTGCGGTATAAAGGAGAGGCCCGTGCTCCCCGACACCTTCCTTCGCGGCCCCTCCACACGAGGCAGGATGACCAAGGCCCCTTTCTCCGTGGAATGGTTGTCCCAGAGCAGCCAAGCTCTCAAGAGCCCCACCGAGGGCTCTCCGCACCGAGCAGCGTCCGCGGGCCACGGGCCCGGCTCCAGCTCCGGTTCCAGCCTGGGCGGGAGCGCGCGGAGCCAGGAGCGGCCNCTGCGCACGGCGTTCAGCGCGGAGCAGATCAGCACTCTGGAGAGCTCCTTCCAGCGGCAGCAGTACCTGGGCGCCGCCGAGCGCCGGCAGCTGGCGGGCAGGATGCGCCTCTCCGAGGTGCAGGTGAGCGTTTAGAGCAGCACTGCTCCAAATAACCAGATAACCAGGCCCGGGTGGCGTTGTAACCTCGACTCTTCTCCTTTCCCTGTACCCCTTCCCCAGATCAAGACCTGGTTCCAGAACCGCCGGATGAAGCTCAAGCGGCAGCTGCAGGAGTTGAGGACGGAGCCCTTCTGTAGCCCCGCTCTCTCTTACGGACCTCAGGGCGCTGTGCTGCCCTTGCCGCTCACGTACGTGGCCCGGCCGCCACCCCTGCCCCGGCAAGGGGCCGCCTCTGAGGGCTTCCCTTTGGCGGCCCTGCCGGCCCCCGGCCTGGACCTCAGCAGCGCCTGCAGAGCGCAGCCAGTGGGCTTCTGGGCAGCACCCTGCTTTGTGGGGTACCGGGACCCCAGGGCTTTCCTGCTGGGGGTCTGACCCTCTGACACGAACTATGACTGAAGAGGATTTGCACTACGGACAGATATTTGGGCTGCCCTCGTCCATAACCGCCTGGTGGAGTTACGATGCAGCACCCATCTAAACATTTACTCAGACACGCTGGACAACCTAAATCATGGACTTCAGGCCCTTGCATTTATAGGCGACTGTAAAATATAAATGGGGTGGGACAAACAATAATATAAATGGAATATTTTAATAAACCTATTTTTTTCCAGCTTTCATGTGAATTCCTTTCTCAGGGATTGTAGATGTATTCATCCTGCCCCAAAAGAAAGCTCCTCTTCACTAAAAGAAGCATAGACTCCTTCTTACCTAGATTTGTTCTGCCCCCCTGCAGTTTACTCTGCTGATTGCAAAAAAGCATGAACTTCCCTCTGAGTTCCAAAGCAGGTATCCAACCCCTTCAGCTACTTACTAGATGAGCTTTTCTGTAATGGAATTGCTTTTAGCCAAATATGTGGATACACCTGTTACTTAATACTGGGCTTGCAATAGTAGCAGGACAGATGCTTTTAAGATTTAAAAAATTACTTTCTGCATAAGCATGATATTATATCTTTACATTTTATTGAGCTGCCTCAGTAGATTGGTAAGAACCTCTTACCTAAATAGATCATGGAAAGGATCTTGAAATTTCTTATCTACAAAAGAGCATCTAGTCATCTCACATGCAGTTATCAGGGTACAAGGGTGATGATCAAAAGAATTTTAACACTCCAAAACTGGTTTTCCGTAAGTGGCAGTAAAATTCCTTAGCACAGCTCTATGCCCTTTTAAAATTTGGATAATGAGCTAGTAAATTGGTGATCAAAATGGCCTGATTTCAGGCCAGAAAAAGGGCTCTGAAAAATGATCTTTGACTGTAAGTTGACATAAATCTTTCAAAGTCAATTGTCAACTAACATGAAAAGAGCGATAAAAATTTCCATGACTTTAGAGGTGATCTGGGGGGTTACTAGGATATTTCCGGCACACTGGTAGTTTAAACTCCCGTAATGAATGATCTGAGGGCTCTCTGTCAGCCTCCTTGAATATCTTTTGTATACAGAGGCCAATCTGCCACTTGAGTACCCTTGCCTGGTAAAAAGCAACATTATGTTGGCAGTGGGCAGTGGGCTTTGCAGTCACCTCTGGAAGTCGCCTTGATTTTTTTGTAACCTATGCTGTGTTTTACTAGTCTTTTGAGATATTAGTATTTGTTTGCAATTGCACAAATTGTGTGTCTCTAATGCAAGAGCTTCAGCTAAGTTAAAAAGGGCTCAGGTACTATCAATCTTGCTGAGATCTCAGGAACATTATGCAGTTATGGATTAAGGAAATTGGTTGAAATGTAAGTAAAATTCCCATTCGATGGAGCCTTATTTCTCGAAGTCAGGTATCATTAAATGGTAATATTGATTTGAAGAAATCTCTGACTCTTTCAAACATCATTAGGGAACTGAGGTGTCTCCAGAAGGAGTTGCAATTGTGGATATTTTCCTGTGCTCTAAAGCAGTCATGTTTAAAATAACAAAGGCCAATAAATGAACAATTTACTGTAAAAAAAAGTATTAAGTATTAGACTCCATTTGGATATTCTGTTTTCAAGGAAGTAATGGTTGAAGGGGGGTTAGGTGTTCCCATTATAATCTTGTGTAGCCACAGAGGAGAGCCCCACCACTCCTCCAAGTGCTCTGCTCAGCTCGTACAAAAGGAATAATCATAAATATATATAATAAACCTTCCTGCTCTCAGAGGCCAGAGCGGCAGTACGGGAAGCTGGGGGTGAAGAGACGGAGCACTCTCTGAGGGCACCGGGACTACCCTCGGCGTTCCAGGAGCGCCCAATCCCCGGACCAAATGGGGGAGGGTGAAAGGGAAGCGGGCACGGGCAGCACCGCAGCTGGGCCCGGGGAAAGCGAGAGACAGATGGAAAGGCTCGGGAGGAGCGAGGGAGAACAAAGTGCTCCCGCCTGCGGAGGGGAGCTGTTTCCTGGGAGGGGAACTGCGGGGATGGCGTTTGTGCAGGGGAGGAGGGTGTCGCTGTCCCCCCACTCCAACGGTAAAAAAGGAGAGGCAGGAGCACTCCCTTATCGGGTCCCCATGTCCCCGGTGAGAAGTGATCTGGAGCGGCTCTGAATGAGCCCTCATGCCCTGGCTCTGCCCTCCCTGCTCCCCGCTCGGAACGCGGGGCCGCAGCGGCCGGGCTTGGCTGGGCTGGGCTGGGCTGTCCTGTCCTGTCCCATCCTGTCCTGTCCCATCCTGTCCTGTCCTGTCCCGTCCGACGGGCGAGCGGCGCGGAGCCGGCCCCGGGTCCCCGCCCGCACCCGAGCTCGGCTCCGCCGCGCCCGGCGGTGCCCGGAGCAGGGCAGCAGCCTCCCCTTCGTGCAGAGGTTTAGAGCCGGGCAGAGACAGCCGGTGCTGCCGGGGACAGCACGCAGTGCTGCCGTCCTTGCCGGGATTTAAACCCGCGGGGTCTGTGGGGACCGCTCTGGGACAAGCGGGGCTGCGGGGCCGAGCGGCAGCAGCCGCGGGGCGGTCCCGGGCACGGAGGCTCAGCGTGCCCGGTGGGTGTGTGCGGCTCCCCGTGCCCTGGCTGAACCTGGCGCATTTCGTGCCAGGGGTGAGCGCTGGTTAGCGGGAGGAACGGGGCATCCCAGCTCGGGGAGTAGGAGCTGCAGAAGGGCTGGCGAGGCAGAAGCTGATCTCCGTTCGAAAGGGTGCTAATGGTCACTTAACGTAATGACTCCTTGGCCACAGGTATACTCAGCAAGCACGTGAAATACCTTGTCAGTGTCTTGACAGGGTTAGCTTGCAAACACTGTTCTGTTTCCCGGTAATCGCTCAAATGAACGCGAGAGGTGATGCTCACTTGGCTGAGTCCCTGATGGTATCAGGTTCCTCCGAATGTCTACATGATAATTTCTCTCCTACCTGCGAAAATCGGCCTTCTTTAGAAGGCAACTGTGTTCCAGTTGTCTAGAAAGCTTTATGTGAACCAATTTCATTTTTGCTAAGGTTGTCCAACTCTGACATTAAAATGTGAATGTAGTTTTTTCCTTTGATCTGAGAGAAAGAAACTCGGACTTCATGCTTTGTTCCTGCTTGTTTGAAATTCTCCTTCACTGTGTTTTAGGCCTGGCGGCAGTAAAGGGGCACTAGTGCAGTGACACCTGCGCGGTATCAGTCCCTCGCAGCAGATCGGAGCGCTCCGGCTCCGGCACCGCACCCGCCGCAAGCCCCGCAGCCGATCCCGGGCAGCCCTGGCAGCCTTTGTGTCTACAATGGCACCACGATAACCCAGCCCGGAACGCTCTCCGCCAGCACAAAGCGGTGTGGGCAAGTAAGCTACNAAAAAAAAAAAAAAAAGCCGAGTCGATTAGCTGGGGAGGAGTAGTTTAATGCTCGTGGGGTGAAATTGTCGGAACCCCCCGGCCCGGCGGCTCTCGAGGAATCTCGAGGAAGAGGCTGTATAATCTGGAAACTGGGCTCCCCGGGGAGGAAAAGGGGATTGGGAGGAGAAAATTGCCAGAGCGCTAACTTCAAAGGCCTTCTCTCCTGCAGTGCGTGCGCGGAGGGGGAGAAACCTGATTGAATTTACACCGCGGGGCGGGGGAGCCGCCGGCAGCCGCGCTCGGAACCGCCCGTCCCAATTTGGCTGAAGCGGCCATCAGTGGAGTGGGAATGGGATCGGGGTGTATCACCCCCCTGCAGCTCCCAGACATGGTGGAGCCACTCCAGGGACCTCTTTACAAACTAGGTGAAGTTATTTGGCGTTGTGTGCTAATCGAGAGAGATCTCGCACTGTTAGGCCATTACATCTAATTGCTGCCCATTATCTCTTTCTTTGATACTCAATTAGATGCCAATTAACTTGATAAATCCCACCGAAGTGGAGGGGGGAAGAAAGAGGAGAGACTTCTCGGTCTCGACATGTTCCTTGTGTCGATTTTACTACTCTTTATTTATATTTGTGTCTTAAACTCCTAGGCTCCGACCTAGTGTTATCCTCTAATAATACCTAGTAGGGAGCTAATCCCAGTGTCTCTTCGGTATTCAGGTAGGCTAAGTGCTTTAATTCTTATTTCAGCGCTTAGTTATTCTGCCTGGGCAAGTCTGAACAACTGTGGAGGTGTCACAAGTCCTCAGGCACTCTGGCGATGGCGTGCATAGAAATTCAAGAACTAGTTTGTTTCGAGTTAGCTTGTACTTAACTTACCTAGATGCTTTGTCCATTAGTTCTGCAAAGCCCACAAAAATATTTCCCCGATAAATCGTTTTTGATGCAAAGTGCGTGTTTGCTCCCACAGTCGCTGAATGGGATATCTGGGCTTGCAGCGTGTGAGTCGGGAGGGCAGAGGGTGCAGCGCTGCCGGCTGAGTCAGTAGCATTTGTCATTTATTGTGTGTTAGCCCGCATTGTTCCCGTGGGCAAAGGAGCGGCGGGGTGATGGCACTGTTAGTGTTCACGGGTACTTCAAACAGAAAAGCGTCTATTCCCAAACAATCGATCTCGTTGATGCCTAATTGACTATCTAATAGCACCTATCAGGACATCAAAGGAGACGCTGAATAACCGAGTTAGCATTTCCAAAGGGGAGCAGTGGAGGGTACAAACAGCCCTCAGCTGTCCCACCGGCCAGGAGCCCAGCCCGGGCCTGCGGCTGCCCCTGGGCCTGGGATTCCTGGGGCCCCTTCTGGAGCAGAGCAAACTCGTCTTGCCTGCACTTTTAGCCATGTTAAAACCCCTTAAAATGAGTTGCTTACCTCTGAAGGACTGCTACACGTCCCCAGGCTCTCTCCTCCTGCCAACTTGTGCAGCTAAATATGTGTTTTGTGGTGTTTCAATGCTGGGGTCTTTTTGGTTTGGGCTTGTTGGGTTTTTTGCTTTCTCATGGTGGAGTGGGTGGCACTGCATCCCCTATCATCTCCACTCCTCCAGTTTTGTCAAGAAGCTATTGGAAAATCTGTGCTTATCATAAATATAATTGGGATCTGCCTATGATGAAGCCACTATCCCAGATCTGCTGGTCTAGTACATTAGCTCTCAGTTTGTGATAAATGCTATGATAGTTTGGTCTGTGTATTGTTTTGAGGTTTTTGTTTGGGTTTGGTTGTTTTTTCCCCACTGTCTACTTACAGACATGGCTAGCAGATAAAAAGTTTGCAACATGAAGATTTGCCCAACTATGCTAGCAGTTATTCCCCTTAAGAAGGACTATTTTTCTGTGGGCAAAATATGTCCCCTTTTTCTTTATGTTTTCATACAAAATCAATGTGATGGACTGCTGAAGGCCTTGGCACACCAATAGCATTCCTGGGCAACAAAAGTACTTTAGCATCTGGCAAAGGATGAATACCTAGTGTCTTGTGCAGGAGATGCTGCAGCCTGAGCCATGGCTGGACTTTCCTCAGGCAGTACCTTCATGCTGCAGAGCTGCTGCAGTCCTGCCTATTCCCATGGGTTCATATGCCACGTGTGCACAAAGCCCCAGATGAAATATTCTCAGGCATACCAGTGAGAGAAATCTGCCATTTGTCCTCAGAAGTCCTGTAGAGCTCACATGAGAAGAGAGCTCTGCCCTGACAGCCGTGTCTGTAATTATCACATCCTGGCATGAGTCACTGCACTGACACTCGGGTTATCATACCGAGCTACAAGAGTGCATAAGTTTTCAGTACATTTCTTGAAGCAGCAGGCATGTTTTTTACGGTTGTAAGGCTTACATACAAAGGCAGAACAATAAATATTTTGAAATGTGACTTGGAGAAATGGGTCCACAATCTTCTTAATATAACACATGTAAGAAAAATCCATCCATTTTTCAATATTATACAGTATCTGAAGTTCTGAGTATACAGAATTCTATAGGGAAATACATAATTTTCCCTGAGAATTTAATTTATTTTTCATCATGTTTACATATCACATCACTTGAATGCTGTAAAAATTTCACATGATAGGAAAGAATTGAATGGAAGTAAATTTGTGTCTCACATGAGCCCCATATTACTGTGAGGTGAGGGGGAGGTTTAACTGCAGATGCAGCACCTCTGTCCACCCAGAGTCGTTAAAGTTTTCAAGTTTCTCAAGCTGCCACCTCTTTCTAATGGGAACTACAATAGCCACATAACACCTTCCACACTTTCCCCATCTGTTCCAGGATTTTGTGGCCCACAGATGCAGCTACTTTCATCTGGAGCTGAGGGGACCCTAGTGTTGGGTTTAAATAGGTCACTAAATAGGCAATTCAGATTGGACTGTAATAAAAATCAGTTTTCACTGACTTTCAGCAAACCATGGGACAGGTCAGCTGCTTCCCTGCATTCCCAGCCAAAGGAGAGGGAGGAAATGGGAGCAGCTCTTCAGGGTTAATAATAGTTCATATTATATATATGACACATAATGTATCAATGCAAATGTTGGTCTCTTCGGGCACAGCACTGAGCGCTCATCTCGTGTCTGGTTCAATTCTGCCCGTGGGGGGTGAAGTGGCTCTCCCAGAGGGAAGTCCCTGGGTGTTTCTGTGTGCTCGGGTGAGGCGCCTGCAGGGCACGGGGAACCCAAGGCTGCCTGCCTTGGCGCAGATTTCTTCTGCTGGAGAAACGGTGGGGGAGGCTGCTGGAGGCAGAGCCCGTGCTTCTTGCTGGATAGGGGTGTGCCCAGTTTAGCAACTCCTGAATAGCAGTAATTTTCGTGTATTGTGTCTAAATTTCTTTTTGGTGAGGTAGTCGGGCTCTGCAGATAGCACTCACTGCTTTACCAAGAACAACTTGCTGTGAATGAGTTTGTATGTGGCAGAACATGAGTTTTTCTGCTTGGATTTGTCCATATATGGGGTTATTCAGAAATTGCTGTTCTGAAATAAGATCGGAGATAACATAGTGATGCATTTGCTTCAGAAAAAGAGGGACCAAACACAAGTAGAATAGTTCAGGAATAGTTATTAAATACTGAAGTTATTAACATCAGTGTGCAGGCTCTTAGCTCATTTGGGGAACAGAAGCTATCCCTGCTTGACCGAACTGTGTCTAGGATTTAAATATTCATGTTACAGTGGTTTTGGTTGGGTCAGTGGCACTTACAGGTATGCGGTTCTGATCCAGGGTGGGATCCAGCTGTATCCAACTGTATTTAGTGGCTGTGCCCAGCACCCCTCAAAGAGCAGGGCGATCTCTCTGTCGGGGCTGTGCCGAGGAAACAGCAGCCTTTCCCATCCCTGCCCTGAGGGGATGGTGTTGCAAGCATGAAGAAAGGAGGCATCCAGCTCCTGGGCTCTGTGGGCTCGGGAAGGTGTTTGCATTGCTCAGGTGCCTGGGCTTTATCCCTCCCCCGGGGCCGGCGTGAGGATAAGCCGACTTTGTGGGATCGGGAGGGGTCGATAACCCTCTGTCCATTCCCGCGGCCACGGAGTTAGGGGAACACCTGAGACAATGAAAACGAATAGCACGAATATGAGGGTTTTCTCCCAAATAATTTTCATAATAAACTGAGGAGGTGGTTTAGTTGGGATTTGGTTGACTTATTTTTCTTCTAAGATAAAAAAAAAAACAAAACAAACAAAAAAACCCCTCACATTGCCCATGTGTGAGGGAACCTAGATTATTGCTGTGTTTTAGAAAGAAGCAGACTACTTCTCTGTTAAACTCAGGTTTATGGTGTCCACTCCTTCCAGTGATGCACCCGAGCAGGAACTCAGAGTTTTGGAATAGTCATTGAAATCGAGGTCCTGTCACTGCATCTATCCAAGTTAGAGGGATTGGCGCTCGCTCCCATTCTCCTTTCAGCGAGGGTTAGGATGTGAGTTACTCAAGCATCGCTGCTGCCGGTGTGCTCGTGGTCGGTGTGGAATTTTTTACTGGCGTGACCAAAAGCCCGCTGAAGTTGAACAAAAGAAGAACCTGGAGCTGGGCTGAGCTGTCGAGACGCCCCTTTCTCCCAACCAAGCTGTGCTGGGAGATGTCTTGGTATCCTCCGTGCATTACAAGGGCACCGTCCTTCTCGGGAAGAGGCATATGGATTGGGGTAGTATGAAGCTGATGAGGTGCGAGCTCCGCTGCTCATTCAGTGCTTTGATCACTAAACGATTGGGGAGATGGGTGGCGTTTTCTGGCTAGACAGACGGCGCCAAGTTCAAGCTGAGAGGGCCCGAGGCTCTGCTCACCCCCAGCCTGGCTCTGCCCGGGGAGTGAGGGTTGAGCCTCGTGGATAGGGACTTCTTGTCATTGGCCCCCCCATGGCTTTTCTCAGGGACGAAAAAGGACAGGGGAACTGGCAGGCTCTACGCGAGGTTCTTTATCTCTCATCCTGGCCCTGTGGGTGTGGGTCTCGGGGCTGGCTTCGGGCAGATAAAAAAAAAAACAAAACAAACAGGCAAAGGGAGCGGTAACCCCGCGCTGCCACCGCAGCCGCGGTGCCTTTAGACGCCCATTTGCGGGGCTGGGGCCGCCCGTGCCCTGCCCTCCAGGGGAGAGGGGCAGCTTTGCACTTCAAGGGGGTCTCCCGGCCCCGCAGACACGCTGGAGCCAAGGGCTGTAGACATTTGCCAGACGTGTGAACTTTCCTCCTCGCTGGTAGCTGTTATCTCTGCTCGATTCCCACTTTGATGTGTGTTCGCACTTACGAACGACCCCTCCCGGGACGGAGCGCCCATATAAGAGCGGCCCGCGGCCGTGGGTCGCCCAGCCGCTCTCCGCCATGAACCAGGCCCAGATCCCTCCGGCGGAGACCAAGCCCCTCGGGGCCCGGCCCCACATCTGCTGTGCGCCCCCTCCCCGCGCCCCCACCTCGCTGGGCGGTCCCACCCTCCTGGTCAGAGCCAAGCCCCGACGGAGCAGCCCCGGGCCGGGCCAGCCCGCCGACAGCCAGCCCTGCGCGGCGGAGCGGAGCCGAGACGACCCCCGGGATACCCCGGACCCCTGCCCGTCGGAGACAGGTGGGTGAGGAGGGAACGGGCCGGGAGAAGAGGGAAGCGGGCCGGGAACAGGCCGGGATCCATGCAGCGGCCCGGCAGGGCTGAGGGGCGGCGGAGGCGCTGCCAGCCGGGGCAGAGGCCTCACCGCCGCTCCTCCTCCTCCCGTGCAGCCCCCGACGGCGGCTGGCTCAGCGCCGACGAGTCCTCGGGCTACGAGAGCGAGAGCGCGGGCGGGGAGCGCGGCGGGGCCGCGGCGGCGGGCGGGAGCCGCGGGCGGCAGCGGCGGGCCCGCACCGCCTTCACCTCGGAGCAGGTGTGCCGGCTCGAGAAGACCTTCCAGCGCCACAAGTACCTGGGCGCCACGGAGCGGAGGAAGCTGGCGGCTGCCCTGCAGCTCTCGGAGATCCAGGTTAGTCCCGCAGGAAGCGGAGCCTTCCCGGCCCCATCTGACTGGAGCAGCCAGGGTCGGCGGTTCCGCGTCTCTTCTTTGCTGCGATGAGCAGACGTAGCACTCTTGAGTTTAGCAGGGGCTGTGGGATCCCTTGGGGATTAACTCCGGGAAATTTGCGGCACTTTCTATCGGGAGGCTGTTTTCTTTTATTTCTTGGTGTGATAAGCTGTCCTTGGGTAAATGGCATCTGCGTGTAGACCATGCAGAGCTCGTATCTGGTCTTAAAGACTCTAATTGATTATTGTAAAATCCCTGAATGCAGCCACTCTTCCCTCTACATCCTGCAGGTCCTCTGCTTTCTGCTAAGTAGGGCAAAAGCATCAGTCCAGCTGTGTCAATTCCATCTGAAGCAAAATGGGAAAAACAGCTGAGATACGGTTGTTCATAGTTTGCACATTATCTTTAGGCAAAGTCTCTGATTTGTCTCCTACATCCTCTCTTATCTCTTTTTGTTGCTTAGATCAAGACCTGGTTTCAGAACCGGAGGATGAAACTGAAGAGACAGATACAGGACCACCAGCACAGCCTCGTGTCCCCGGTTCCATTCCACAGCTACGCCCCGGGAACCTCCCCAGTTCTGTTTCAGGATGGTCTCCACTACCCCTTTGCTGCCCAGCACCAGAGACTCCTGCCTTTTACCCCGATGCCTGCCGTGCAGTTCAGCTTCTCTTTTCCCAGATATGACCCATCGCAAAGCACCTACCACTTTATGGCAAATGAACTGCCCTACTACCATCAACACCTTCTTCCTCATCCTTCTTTCCATCCGGTTATTCAGAACAAAATGGACAGGCAATGCCACCCGGTGTGTGCATTATAGTGAAAAAGCAGTGTTTTATACTGTGATGTATTTCATGCTCAGAATCTCTTCTCTGATTTGGAAGAATGTCTTTATTATTTTAAGTTAAATGTGAACATGAATAATTTTATCTTTGATAATTAATATTATAATATTAATTAATCTAGTCTAAAATGTGTAGTATGGATGGTTTTCATTGATTCCCCCCCAGTTCTTTCATAAATATGTGTATATATAAATAAAATGTGAACAGGGTTGTATGTGTCAACTCTGTAAAAGATTGCACTTGTGCAATGCCAGCTTCAGTGGTAAGTTGTCCTCCTGTGTAAAGGTAATGGATGTAATGGTTAATTACATTTTGTCTGACTTTCCCACCCTTCCACCGAGATTGTCTGTCTGTTGTTGAGTGCTTGGTAGCTTGGACAGAGGAAACTGCACCCAGTTGCCCTGCACTGTGCTTTAAGCCAAGTACATCCTCTAGAGTAAGGATAGGCTGTCAGTGAGTTTCACTTCTGTATATAAATCAAATATTACATGTCCAGTCCCACCTTCCATGTAAAGGCAGCAGAGGTAACAATATTAAGTCAGCATGTCTTTAAACAGGAATTAACGGATCAGGCTTTCATTATGGAATTTTAAAGTTTTACAATTGCCAAAATAAACGCTAGGCCAAAAAATTTTGGGTGTAATTGCATCTAGTTCAAAGCCATATCATCTGAATGGGATTGTAACCTGAAAATTTGGCTTTTGTCTCACCACTAAAAAACAATTATAAATTGTGTAATTAGTAGTTTGCACTTTTTTAGCAATTTGATCTATTCCCTTTACACATGTAAAGTTTTGTTTTGGTTATCCTGAAATGGGTTGGGTTTTTTTAGTTCTTCCTGGGGTTGGTGTTCACGCCTAAAAGGCGTTTACTTAACACTTATTAATTAGTCTAGATTTTAATGAAGTTTCCTTAATTCACAGTAAGGCCTTTTAAATGCATTACATGATTGTTGCATTGTAGTCTAAATTTCCACCCTCGCCCTAATTCAGTGAGTCATCAAGAGTTTCGATGCAATAGCTTAGGGGCTTCTCACTTGTGAAAATTACCTGGAAGGGGTAAAGGGAATTGTCTGTGAAGTGCATTCGAAGTGACCCAGATATGCACAGGTTGTCCCTTCAGCTGCCTGGCTGTGTCACGCTCAGTGCTGCCCTGGTGGGGCTCAGAGAAGGGATGTGATGGGGGAAATTCCTTCGAGTGTCTCCCTCTTCCCCTCCACCCTGTAGTCTACCGAACGTGATGGAGGGGGGTGCTGGGGGGGAGGGGACACGGATCTGAGGGTGGAGGGAGAAGAGGGGAAAGGGAATGCATAGCGCAAAACTGTAGCAGGCCCTTTTTTTGCCTTGTGAGCAGAGGAAGAGAGGGTTTGGGTTTCTTTCTTGGTGGTGGTGGTGGTTTTTAATTTTGTGCTAATTTTTTCTCTCTTTACAACTGCGGAGTAGTCTAACCATCACCTAGCAAGCAAGTTAGATTGGTCTGGATTGGGGAAGGAGATGTAGTCACACCTGCTGCAGCTGCTTTATCCCCATGTAAAGTCTCTTTTTTCCAATTGTCTAAAGGCTTGGCTTTGCCACTTTCCATAAAACTTGCTTTGTGACTTTTAGGAACAGCCCTAAGTGTTCCTAAAATCAAGCCTAAACTAATTCTGCAGTTGAAAAATCCTATAGGGAGGCTATCAAGTTACAGCAGCAACTTTTGGAAGTAAAAAGTTAAATATTTTCTTTTTGAGTGTTCCAAGAGACCTGAATTGGTGAACAATTCGTTTTCATAGGCAGATTTAAATTGCAAGTATGTTTGACATTTGCATCAACATACATGCTTGCCAGTTAATTCCTTAGCTTTATCTCTCTTTTAGTGCATAAATGCAACATATCCATCAAAAAACAGATGAGACCACTTGAAGAATGGTTCAGAATATACACATTAAAGAGAATACTGGGCAACTTGTTCAGTTTTGTTCGTAGCGTTTTTACCTTTGGTAACATTTTAATTTAAATGCAATTGGCTGTAGCTCACAAATATTTCCTTTAAAACCCCCACTCCGGTAGAATGGACAAAGTTTTTAACACCATTGCCTATTAAATGGCATAGTTACTATGTAAATTTCAGTGTAAACAGTTATCCCCCGATATCCCCACATGATTATAGGTTATTTTCTGAAAACTTTTAGATAGGAAATTTTATGTAGAAATTTCTATACAGCCTGGTGATGACTGTAGGAATAAAGAGAGATTTCATGTCCTCTACTCCCACTCTCAGTATAGCTTCTCTAATATGGGCAAGTTATTTTCTCCTCTAATCGAATTTTTTTTATTTAAAGAAAATAATTCGAAGAATCTTATTTAATATAAAGAAGAATTTATTTAATAACAAAATAAGAATTCATTTAATGTAACAAAATAAGTTAAATAATTACTCTTAGAGATATTTGATATTTTTGAGATTATAGGTAATCGTTGGCATTTTTAACAGGAAGGAAGATCTGGTTGAAACATCAGTCTTTTGTGTACGGTGGTTAGACTCACCGCTGGAAGCACAGAGGAGTAACAAGATAATCCTGGCCCGGGAGGCAATAGTAAAGCTGGACTTGGCAAAACTGGCTGAAGAGACTGAGCTGGAACAGAAGGTAACAACAAGGCGGGGTTTGGCAGAGCTGGGTGAAGGGAAGCAGCAGAGGTAGCAGAGACATTGACATCCACCCCATGATGACTGCTGGATGCAGCCGTGTCTGGGTATCGATAGGGCAAAAACAAGCCCGAGAACAGAGCTTCGATCCTGGCATCTTGAGTCTGGCGTTTGAACTTCATACGACGATTCTGAAACCAGGTTTTTATCTAAGGATAAGAAAAAAGAGTCAAGAACCAACCCCCCCCC